>JAABKJ010007545.1:189096321-189403646 GCA_011634705.1 Andricus grossulariae | reverse complement strand
TTTGTAAACAGATTTCGAGCAGAAAATTTAAAAAAAAATTTTAATTTCGAAAGATTTCAAGATAATGAAAAAAAAGTTTCTGAAGATCCCTGGGAGAATTTGAAATGATTTTTTATGTTGAAAAAGAATGTAGAAAATTTTCTCAATTTTGCAGAATTACAAAATTTTAGAAAAAATTATAGTAAGTTTAAAAGATATTTAAAAGTTTTTGAAAAATAATTTTTAACTTAAGATTTAAAAAAATTTTAAACGCAGTTTTGTACAAATATTTCGAACAGAAATTAAGAAAAAAACTTTTTAATTATGAAAGGTTTCAAGATAATAAAAAAAGTTTCTGAAGATCCCTGGGAGAATTTGAAATTATTTTTTATTTTGAAAAAGAATGTAGAAAAAATGTTCAATTTTGCAGAATTACAAAATTTTAGAAAAAATAATAGTAAGTTTAAAAGATATTTAAAAGGTTTTGAAAAATTCAAAAATAATTTTCAACTTAAGATTGCAAAAAATTTTAAACGCAGTTTTGTAAAAAGATTTCGAGCAGAAAATTAAAAAAAAAATTTAATTATGAAAGGTTTCAAGATATTAAAAAAAAGTTTCTGAAGATCCCTGGGAGAATTTGAAATAATTTTTTATCTTCAAAAATGAACTTTAAGAGTTACTATTGAAAAAGATTTTAAAAGATTTCTTAAATTGTAAAAAAAAGAATATGTTTAATTTTAAGGATTTTTTTTTAATTTTGAAAGATTTTTCAAGAATTGTATGAAAATAATCGAATCATTTACAAAAAATATTTAAGAGTTTTGAAAAAATTTCAAAACAAATTTTTCGTTGGTTCTAAGGTTATTAATTTCTTGAAATTATTATCAGGTAACGAAAATGTTTTTATTTTGAATCGATGATGTAAAGTCGATTTAGAAAACCCATTAAATTTTCATCTTAAAATTCTCGTTCGATTTTCTCATAATTAGCTAACCTTTTGACATCAAAATTAGTTTTGCCGTATTTAGATACTTAATATCTCGGAAATATGTTTTTATTTTTTATTTTAACTGAAAATTTAATTTTTTCTCGTAATCCGCAGCCGAGCCTGCTCGAATTTTAGGTTAGTGCCACTTTCACATCCGTTTTCTCGAACCTGACAAATTCTGATGTTGTTGTTAATATAGTTCTGTACTGTTCTTCATTTACTTCTATAAACTTTGTCAACAAAAAAAAAAATTATTGTCCATATACAAAAAATAAAAAATTTGCAATCAACTTGCCCAATTGTGAGAAATTAAAAAAAAATTAATTTGTTTGTAATGCCGCAAAGAAACTTTTAAGTGCAATTACCAATGAACCTAATTATTTTGATTTTTTCGGGATCTAAACAATCTAAACCATTCCAAACAAGTTTATAATTCTTCGTTGAAAATTTCAAATGTGAATTTTGGCGCGCTTGGTACATCGTATGCAGTCGGAGATACTCGGCAGAGCTCGGTTATAACCGCGGTCAAAATGGCGTCGTCCGTGGAAAAGCAGCAGTAGCAGCAGGAGGAAAACTGCGTGACGTCACGCAAAAAATAGTGTTGTGCGGTGGTGGTCGTGGTGGTTATGAACGATTGAGTTCTTCGCGGCCATAGAAAACGCTAGCGTGTGCGGATTAAATCAATGTGTTTCAGTGACTATGTGACAAAGCGAAACGCGTATGACTCTCGACCTCACGCCTCTCGTCGAGAAGCATTCTATCCTCGTGCAACCGGCTGCCCTCCGCAGGAGCGAGAAAGGCAGCGCGCGCGCCCGAGGGCTCTGATCCCCTGTCTGCGAATTCTCCATTCTCCAAAAATTCGCTTATTGTGAAAAACGATTCCGAAAATCCGCCCGCGCTTCGTCCTCCGTCTGTCTGCTCTTCCTCTTCGCGGCTTCGCGACACGAACTCTCGCGTCCGAGATGGCCGGTAAGTAGCAGCTAAGCAACCGGGGCCTAGCCTAGCTCACCAGACTCTCGATTCCACTTTCCGTAGAAAAAAAAAAACTTTCCGCGCCAGGTGTCGTTCTATCTTTCTCTCCCTCTGTCTTCTTATCGCCGTCTTTTCCAGCCTCTAAATCTTCCTCTTTTTTCGCTAATCTCCTGCCACTTTCCCGAATTTGCAATCTGAAGCTGAACCCGAACTACTGCGGCACAGCGAACCTTGACCCAATTTACTGTACGCACGGACGTCCGTCCTCCACTGGCGAACCTCGCGCTAGCGCAACGCTTCCGGATACTCCAATTCCGCATCCTCGCCAAACGGCGCCACTCACGTCGCAGACTCGCAGCCTTGAGACTGATAATTACTGCATAGTGCCCAATTGTGCCATACTGTACTCGTAGTGAATACACACGTCGCCGGATCAAACAACTTGTTCTCCTTCCCCAACCCTTTTTTTTTTCTTCTCACTCACCCACCCCCGCGACACCGGGGGGCAGATGCACCATAAGTACCCGGCGGCGGTCTAGATACACGATGGATTGCGGCGAAACTTCAAGTAGGCCCCGTTTCTTCTTCCACGCAAATTTCATTCTCATACAGTTCACTGGCTCTTTGCTCTCCTCTCCTAAGTCCTGCTGTCTGATGCCTGGCCTTCGTTTTTCGCACTCTCTCTTTCCTTTCCACTATTTCACACTAATTATCAGTACTTACTCTGCGTAATTCATAAATAAGCAGGTTCTGGATTGTTTTTTTTCTGTCCAGTTAAAACATTATTTTGTTCCGAGTTGTGTACGAAATTTGAGGTTAAATGTGTCTCATGATTTTGGAGCATTATGAAAATTTAATTAGTAACGGTTATATTCAATTTTGGAGTTGTGGCGAAATAATACTTGATTTTTTGGCACAAGTTTACACTCATGTGTTGACAAAGAGTGGAGAATTTTGAGTCTAGGATTTTTTATGGTAATATTAAAACTCAGATTAATTGAAAATGCTCAAAGAACAATTCAAATTAGTTAATTTTGTAGATACTTTTATAATAAAAGTAATAAATTATCAAAGCCCAGTTAACTATTCTAGACGGAAAATAATCTTTATCATAATTTAGGCTTATTGTAATGTACTCGTTTTTATGCGAGTTAAAAGTTTTAATGATATGGCTGAATTATGTCTGCTTTTTTATGCGCAGTATTTTTTATTTCCCAGTGCCCCACGCTTATTAAACAAAAAATATGGTTTCGCAAAGTTCACATAAAAATTCTTTGAGGTTAGAATCACTTCCAAGAAATAGTTACTTATTTTTTGGAGTAACTTTTAATGAAAATTACAGGGTTTTTTTATAATAATGGTATTAACTTTATTTCCATCATGCTCCAAAAGTAAAATTTGGATACACTCATTATTTAAAGATTGCAAAAATACCAATCTGTTTGGAAGATTGATTAAAATCAATAACGAACCTGTAGTTCTGCAATTCTAAAAAAAATTGTTTTATGTGGGTCATTTTAAAATAACTCAGTCCGACAAAGATAAACTTTGCATTTCAAAGTTGTTAATTATAATATATCGCTATGTCAGGATGCTTGAGAATGTTTTTTATTGTGGTATTTCATATGTATGAAATTAATTTATTTTAATGGCTTTTTTCCAAAAATTGTTATATAATATTCTTTGAAAATATATTTACAAGATCTGTGGAACCTATAAATTTAATATAATAGTGCTCAACGGAATAATTAAATACTTCGCTCTAAATTTTTCCATACTAAATAATAAAATTTCGAATCGAAAAATAAACAAATTTCCAATTCTTTACGAGTCTTCCAGACTTTATGAAGTCTGGAAGAGTTTTAAAGAATTGGAAATTTTTTGGTTTTCGATTCGAAATTGTATTAATTACTTCCCGGACGTAAAAAAAACTTAGAGCAAACCTTCCATATAACTTCATATTAAATAAATGAAAAAAATTTATTTTCCACGTACAAAAAATTAAAAATGAAACGATACAAAAATTTTCTTATTTAGAAATTGTCCACTCTTGAAACCTTTTAAACATCTCCAATTTTTTTATAATGCCTTGAAATCTTCTGAAAGCTCATGAAATCCTATAAATTTCTCTGGAAGTCGTTTAAAATAATTTCAAATACTTTGAAAACCTTTAGAAAAATTTTTGATCCATGATAATAATATCCTATAAATTTCTCTGAAAACCCATAAAATGCTTTAAAATAATTTCAAATATTTTGAAAACCTTCAGAATAATGTTTGATACGTGATAATCAATTGAAAAATTTCGAAAGCCTGTAAATTCCTATAGATTTTGTTCAAACCTCAGTAACTAATTTCAAATGCCTCATAATTTTTATAATCTAAATACTTTTAAAATATTTTGCAATCCCTAGAAATTCTCTGAAATTTCTTGAAATGTTTAGAAAACACTTGAAATTCTGTGAAACGCTTCGAAATCTTTAAAAGTAACTTGGAATCTTCTGAAATATTTTGAAATAGTTCGACAATCCTTCAAATATTTTAAAATATTTAGGGGTCTCTAGAAATTTCTAGAAATTCCTCGAAATCTTTTACAAAATCGTTCAAATCTCTCCGAATCCCTTGGAGTCTTCTAAAATTATTTGAAATTCATTAAAATTCTTTCATAGGCCATGTAATCTCAAAAGATTTTTGGAAATCCCTTGAAATAGTCTTGAATCACTTAAAATCCTTTAAAATTTTTATTATATGCCTTGAAATATTTTGAAACCCATTGAAATCGTTTTAAAAAATTGTTAAAATTTATCTGAATGCCTTGAAGTTTTCTAAAATTATTTGAATTCCATTAAAAACCTTTCGTACGTCATGAAATCTCAAAAGGTTTTGAGAAATCCCTAGAACTATTCTTGAAAATCTGTGAAAATTTCTTGAAATTCTTTGTGAATCCCTCAAATCTAAAAATACTTTTCAATTTTTAAAAATTCATCGAAGCCTTCAAAAGTTTTGTGGTTTGCCTTGAAATATTTTGAAATCCATTGAAAACTTTTACAAAATCGTTAGAATCTCTTGAAGTCTTCTAAAATTATTTAAAATCTATTACAATCCTTTCGTAAGCCATAAAATCTCAAAATATTGTTGGAAATCATTCGAAATATTCTAAAAATATTTGAAATCCTTTCATAGGATATGAAATCTCGAAAGATTTTTTTAAATCCATTAAAATATCCTTCAATCACTTGAAAGCCTTAGAAAATCTGAAAATTTCTTGAAATGTTTTCAAATTACTTGCAATCCTTTTGGAAATGCTGTGAAACCTCTTGAAATACTTTGTAAATCCCTAAAATGTCTTAAAATACTTAGAAATTCCTAAAAATTCTTTTAAATTTATTAATACCTTCACAAATTTTGAGATATGCCCTGAAATATTTTGAAACTCATTGAAAACGCTTGAAATCTCTCAAAATCCCTTGAAATCTTCTTAAATCTGCAAAAACTCATAGAAATTCTTTGAAATCTTTTTAAATCCTTTGAAATCCCATAATATTCTCTATAATCTCTTAAATTGGTCTAAAATCCTTTGAAATTTCTCAAAATGTCTTGAAATAATTATAAATTCCTTAAAATATTTTGTAAATACTTCGTAAACGTTTAAATTTGGTAAAACTTTTCAAAACCCAAAGATATCTATTGAAACTTTGAAACGGTAATGAATATACATTTTTTTATTTACTGAAATTAATTCAAGAGATTAAGAAAAAAGTCATCTTTATTTGCAAGGATAATGAATTTCTCTACCATAACTATTACAAATTAAATTAACAGTATTTGTAAACAAATTAAAAGTTAGCGGACTTAATTTTTTAATCTCAAATGTATTATATGAGCAATTTCAATTAATTCAAAAGCTACAAAATAGGATTTTATTAAAGCATTTATATTTATCGTTTTTAAGCACTTGTTGCTAAATAAATACACCTACGATCTATTTTCTTAGAAAAAACGTTAATTCTTTAGAAATGGACATAATTTAGAGTAGACGTATTTTAATTTTTACTGTATTTATTAAATTTTTGTATTATTAAAGGATTAAAGTCGGCTTATAAGAAATACCGAATTTTGTCGAGTTTAGAAGTATACAAAAAATAAATAATTAAAAAAATATTAATAGGCAAAATGGGGAAAAATTGTTTTTCAAAATTCACCCGTGGGGACATGGTTGAAGTTTACAAATTATAAAACTGGTTTACGTTCTTTTTGAAGAATTTTCTTATGATAATTCCTTGCAAAGTCGTTCTACAACTTCATAAATTGTTTCTCACCACTTTTTAAAGAAAATTTAGGTTACAACATTAGCGTTTTTTTTCTCGAAATATACTTTTAAAAAAGTCCGGTGGACGTAGCTGATGCGAATTTTGGTGATGAGGATAAATATATCTGCAAAAAATTAATTAAAAACTTTAAATTATTAACAATAATTTTTCAAAAGCCCTGAATAGTTTTTAAAGTCATGAATAAAAAAATACATATAACTATTAAATGTCTAGGATAATTAATCGAAGTCTTTAATATGTATATTTTAAAATGAAATAATTCTTAATAAAATTAATGGGGGACAATAATTCCGAAGTTTATTTGAAATGACCCGTACATTAGTACTAACTATATATCGAACACATTATTTTTAGCTGAAGAGAATAATATTTTAACCAGGAAATTATTTGTACTTTGTGCTATAATTGTGGTATTACTGGACATACACTGAATCGTTCACAAAAAGAATTTCTCACAAGTAATTTCCCTGCTTTGATTAAAAAGTACTGCCTACTTTCTTGGGTTATTTGCACTGTGGCTTGATAAATTTCACAAGCCAAGATCTGGTTTGGAATCATTCTTTTTCTAATCCGCACTTTTTCTTATAAATTACATCGTTCATACGTAACATCAACTACAGAAAAACTTCCGTGGTTGGAAACCTGAAAACAACCAGAGAATTCATTGCTGAATTTGATATTTTTTGTACATTTTCAATTTACAAAATTTCATTTACAGAATAATATGTTTTGCCTTCGTCAGAAACCGAATCATCCAATTTTCATAATTTCAAAAGGTTGCTTAGACCCTTGTTTTTAAAGTTACAAGTCGTCCCCTTATCTGAAATAATACCCGAGTAAACTCAAATTCATATTCTAATAAATCATTTACAAACTCTATCTTGATTCTAAGAAAAACTTCTTCATTGTTTTTATGCGATAAACTGGTTACGGCAGAGAATTCAAAGCTTAAATAATAAAGTTCCAGCATCGATTTGCTTATTTCTGGGACCACCCTCGTTTTTCCTCATGCTAATAAAGTTTTATTCTTGTTTGATCGCAGGTAATGGCGATATCCAATGGTGTTTCTCTCAGGTTAAGGGAACCTTAGAGGATGATGTCACTGAAGGTAATTGCCGTCTTCTTCATTTACGTAGATTAAACAAACCTGAGAAACGTTATCTTATCATTCTTTGCACTCTGAAATGATATTCGTAAAGTGTGTTAGCATAGAGTTTAGCTACCACTTTGATGAATACCTTGTTATAATGTCTGTGTATGTTTCTGTTTTATGTTTATCGATGTATCTTTTTATGCTTGCAGCTGACATTATTTCGTGCGTCGAATTCAACCACGATGGCGACCTTCTTGCAACGGGAGACAAGGGTGGTCGTGTAGTAATTTTTCAGAGGGACCCTATTGTGAGTTGAATTCTAACAATGGCTCCTCAATTTAGTTTGTTAAATTGTTATTTTAATGTTATGCTAGAGTTTAAGCTTCTTCCGAGAGGCTAATTAGTTCTGTAATCTAATGTACACTCTCTCTGCAATTCCTTTTAATCCCTCCGTACGAAAAAATGTTAGAGAATATTCAGTATAGGTTTATAATGGATTTTCCTATATAGAAAATCATAAGAGAATGAGTATAGAAATAAATAATGTTAAAATATATAAAGAATTGATGCAAAAAAAAAGAGAAACTACAAATGAATTACGGAATTTCAAAAGAGTCAAAAGATTTTAAAAACTTCAATGGATTTCAACGAATTTCATGGGGTTTTATGGGATTTCAAAACATTTTAACTATATGTAATTCTTAATTAGTTTATCGGTGAGATTTTGAATCATTTCAAAGTATTTTAGAGGATTTTAAGAGACTAAAAAAAAATTGCAAGTGATTTGAAAGAATTGTGTAGAATATCCAAGATTTGAAGGGTTTTATAGAGAATTTTTGAAAATTAATGAAACGCAATTGCAACGGATTTCAAAGATTTCTAGGTATTTGAACTTTTTTCATAGAAATTTAATAAATATGTTCAATATAATTTATATTCAAGGGATTACAAATGATTTGTGCTTATTTCAATGGATTTTTACGATGTTCAAAGGAAAGATTTCAAGGGATTTGAAAGAATTTCAAAATATTTAAAAAATGGCAAGGGATTTCAAATAATTATGTAGGATTTCCAAAGATTTCAAGGGATTTTGAGAAAACTTTGGAAAATAAGTTAAATTTCAAGGGACTCTTCAATGTTTCAAATATTGTAAGGGATTTCAAATTATTTAACGGAATTTATTGAACCTCCCAGGGTTTCTAGTGATTTTAAAGAGTTCAATTTAATGTAAACATTCAAGTTATTTCTACTTATTTTAATGTATTTATACGATCTTGAAAGGAAAGATCTCTGAAGGGATTAAAAATTTTTTGTAGGATTTCCAAAGATTTCTAGAGACTTAGAGAAATTTGAAAAATAAAGGAAATTGCAAGGAATGTCCAGCGATTCCAAAGATTTTTAGGGATTTGAACGTTTTTTTTTTAGATAACTATGATGAATAAGTTCAATTTAATTTATATTCAAGGGATTCGAGAGTATTTCAAAAGATTTAAAAAATGTCAATGGATTTCATAAAATTTTGTAGGATTTCCAAAGATTTCAAGGGACTCTTAGAGATTTCAAAGATTTTAAGGCATTTCAAGGAATTTCACCAGATGTAAAGGATTTTATTGAATCTCCAAGGATTTCAAGGGATTTCTAGGGATTTAAACTTTTTTTTTTAGAGAACCTTAATGAATAAATTTAATTGAAATATTCAAGGGATTTCAAATGATTGATACTTATTTCAAATGACTTCTACGATCTTCGAAGGAAAGATTTCAAGGGATTTTAAGTTACTCCAATGAATTTCAAGAGATTGAAAAGAATTTGGTAGGATATCCAAATATTTCTAGAGTTTTTTTTTTAAGGGAAATTTTGAAAATAAGTGAAAATAAATGAAATTTCAAGGGATTCCTAGTGAATCCAAAAATTTCTAGGGAGTTAAACAGTGTTTTTAGAAAAATTTAATGAGCAAGTTTAATTTAATTTAAATATTCAAGGGATTTCAAATTATTTCTATTTATTTTAATGGATTGCTACGATCTTCAAAGGGAAGATTTCAAGTGATTTTAAGGGATTTCTAATGAATTGAAAGAGATTTCAAACGATTTAAAGAATTTTGTTGGATTTCCAAAAAAATTTAGAGAAATTTGGGAAATAAGTGAAATGAAATCCCAAGAGATTTCTAGCGATTACAAAGATTTCGAGGGACTTAAGCGGTATTTTTTACAGAACTTTAATGAGTGAGTTTTAATTTAAATATTCCAGGGATTTCAAATTGTTTTTACTATTTTTAAAGGAAAGATTTCATGCTATTTATATAGAACTTTGTCAAATAAATTAAATTTCAAGGGATGTCAAAGACTTCTAGGGATTTAAAAGGTATTTTTTAGCAAGCTTTAATGAATAAATTTAATTTAATTTAAATATTCAAGGGATTTCAAATGATTTATTCATATTTTAACGGGATTTTTAGTTATTCTAATGATTTTCAAGAGATTTAAAGCGATTTTTTTACGATTCCCAAAGTTTTCTAGAGATTTTTAGAGAAATTTGATAAATAATTGGAATGAAATTTCAAGGGATTTCCAGAGATTTAAAAGATTTCTAAGGATTTAAACGTTTTTTTGTTTCGTTTTAAAAACTTTAATGAATAAAAGTTCAACTTAATTTCTTTTCGAGGTATTTCAAATAATGTTGACTTATTTTAATGGATATTTACAATTTCAACAGATTTCTAAAGAACTTTGTCAAATAAATTAAATTAAATTTCAAGGTATTTCATCAGATTTCGAGGATTATATTGAATCTCCAAGGATTTCCAAAATTTTTAGGTATTTGAACTGGTTTCTTAGAGATCTTTGATGAATTAATTTAATTTGCATTCAAGGGATTTCAAATGATTTCTCTAGAATTAAATTTCAATGAATTTCAGGGGATTTCTACAGAGTTTAACAATTTCAAGTAGTATGGAGGAACTTTAAAATTTTTCAAAGTATTTCAAATGCTTTCTAGTTATTTTAATAGGGGTTTACGATTTCTACGGATTTTAAATATTTTGCGTTATTTTAAAAGGTTAAAAAGAATTTCAAGAGATTTATAAATTTTTAAGGGGTGTCAACGAATTTTACAAGATTTAAGGACGTTTATAGTACCTCCAATTATTTAAAAGATTTTAGGGGATTTGAATGAATTTCTGGAAAACTTTAGGGAATAAATTGAATTCATTTTATTTTCAAGGGCTTTTAAGTTATTTCTAGAAAAACGTAACTATTTAAAAGATTTTAGAAGAATTCAGAACAGGTTAATTGATGTTTTTAATGGACTTAAAGTTATTCCAAAGGATTTTCATTGCTACAAAAAAGATGGAGAAATTCGAAGACATCTCAATTTAGGAAAATAATAATGAAAATCAAGTGAACACGTATTTTAAGTATATCAGCAGAAAAAGTATTAAAATTTTTCCATTTTTATATTTTGAATACAAATGTTTTTCATTTTTAAGCTTCTGGGTTATTCAATTTTATTTAGCCGAAGTCGTTTGTGGCTTAATTAAAAAAAATGTATGCTTAACTATCCATAAAATAAAATGAATTTTTAGAAAAAATGTAATTTTCGATTACAGATTCATTACGTAAAAAGGTGAAACTTGTTAAACATGTAAACACTTTTTATAACTCATAAATAATTTTCAACATTTTTCTTATAATATATAATTTCACACAGAAAATTATTTTTTGTTTGAAAATTGCAAATATATTAATCAATCATGTGTAAACGAGAAATTGTAAATTAATGTAATTAGAACATGAATAATGAGTGAAATATGTATTTGCTAAATTAAAAGTGAATACATTCTTCGTTTCGTTAATAATTTCCAAAAAGTATTAAATTAAAAAGATCTTTTTGTATTTAATTTATTTAATAGCCTGATTTAAAATTTGATTTTTATCAATGGATTTCAAGCTATTATATCCTTAAATCTTGAGAAATGAAGTCAAGTGGATTTATCGCGCTTTGTTCGCTTACTTCTCATTTAGAGTATTATGATTTGAAATTGCACATTAAATGCTGTAGTTATAAAATTATGTATTTTGTTGAGATTAGATACTTTTCATTGGTCAATTGTACTATATTGTGCAATTCTAATCATTTTCAACTTAAGATTTTTAATTTGTTTATTTTTAAAATTTTCAAATGTTGAGAAATTGAATGTTGAATGTTTCAGTATTATCTCCATTATCCAGAAAGTTTGAAAACTAAAATTGTGGAATTATTAATGGTTCAACTTTGAAATTGTTTACTTGTGAAAGTCTCAAATTAAATTATTATTTTACTTCAGGTTCATCAAATTTAACATTTTAATTACAATTTGTTATTGAATAAAAACTTTTTAAAAGTAATTTAATTAAAACCGTACTTGAAATGTGCGAAATCTGGAATACATTGTTGAGATAATGCTCAAGAATTTATGGAAATCTGAGAAAATCTTATCAATCTGTTTTAAAGTTGAATTGCCTTTTCTTACAAATCATGACATTTCTGTAGTCGGCATTGGGACTCAGCCAAGTCTATCCTATTGTCTAAAAGTTACTCTATTTTTAAAGCTTTCCTCAAGGATATGTTTGGAGCTTAACAAATTTAAAAGATCCTCTTTGCATACATATATTGTAAGGTTATCGCTAAAATTTCGATTTGTTTATCAGCTTCATGCTACGTCTGGGACACTTATCTGCTAACTGCTGCTTTGTACACCAAATGCGAATTGTACACAAAGTTTAAATTTACATATGTGTATGCATTGAACAAATCTGATGAACTTAAGTTGCATAACATTAAGGGAATTCTACTACTTCCAGGATTAGTGCTCTAGTATCGAAAGTATTTAAAATAAATATTCCTTTCTGAAAATTAAAATGAAAGTTAGAATCGATTTTGCTACTATTTCGAAAAAAATGACTCTAGAGACACTATTTTCTCACAATTGTCTGTTAATGCCACTATTTCTTTACTTTTCCTTGAAAAATATTTTTCATCTTCTTCGCTAATTGGCTAAAATAATATGTTCGCTATCTCAACGACTCACAACATATCGGAAAATTGTTTCAATGGCTGATTAGGGACTGTGCATAAATAACGTAAATTTTTGTTCGAAAATTTTGAACCACGTACGATTTTAGTCAACGTAATAGTTGATTTTTTAAGCAGGAAAACATTTTCATTTGAAATCACAAACAGTTGAATTGAACCAAAAAGGACGAATTTACAAGAAAATAGTTCAATCCTCAACCAAAACAGATTAATTTTTAACCACAGTTGAATTTTTAATCCAAAAGATGAGCTTTCTACAAAACAGTTAAATTTTCAACTAAAAATATGAATTTTCAACACAGAATATTAATTTTCTACCAAAAAAGATGAATTCTCAACAAGTTACATAAATTTTCAACCAAATAGTTGAATTTTTAACAAATAAGATTAATTTTTTACTAGAAAAGACGAATGTTCAACAAAACACATACATTTTTAACCAAACAGTTTAATTTTCAATCAAGAAGATCAATTTTGTATTAAAAAGGCAAATTTTCAACAAATTTCATAAATCTTCAACTAAATAGTTGAATTTTTAAATTTAAAAAGTTAAATATTTAACAAGAAATGGCTTACATATTTAAAATTTAATTTCACAGAACAGTTTATTTTATACCAAATAGTTGAAAGTTCTACCAAATTGTTGAGTTTTCAAGCGAAAAAGACAATTTTCTACAAAACAGTTGAATTTTCAGCCCGAGAATATGAATTTTAAACAAAATAGTTCAATTTTCAGTTTTAAAAAATTAATTTTCTCAACTAAAAAAATGAACTTTTAAGAAATTAGTTCAACTTTCAACCAAGGACTTTAATTTTCAATATAAAAATATGAATTTTCAACAAAATACTTGAATCTTTAACTAAAACAAATTAATTTTCAAATAAAAAAGGTAAATTTTCAACCAAATAGTTGCATTTTCAACAAAAAATTGATTTTCTACCAAAAAAGACGAATTTCAACAAAATACATAATTTTTCAACCAAATTGTTGAATTTTTGAGCCAAAAATATTAATTTTCCATAAAACAGTTGCATTTTCAACAAAAATGTCAGTTGTCAACCGAAACAGATTAAGTTTTAATAAAAAAAGGTTACATTTCTACAAAAAGAGATGAATTTTCAACCAAAAAAATTTGTTATTCAAAAATGAAGAAAAAAATTGAAATCAAATTGTTGAACTTTCAAGCCAAAAAGGTGAATATTCAACCTAAAAGTATTATTTTAACAAAATTATTAAATTTTTAACAAATGAATTCAATTTTTAACCAAGTAATAAGATTTTTAACCAAAAAAGACACATTTTTTAAATACATAAATTTTCTATTAAATTGTCGAATTTTCGGGCCGAAAATACGATCTTTCAGCAAAAAAAGTTTATTTTCAACGGAAGCAGATTATTTTTTAACCAGTCAGATGCTTTTTTAATCAAAAAAATGTTAAATTTCTACAGGATGAGATGAATTTTTAACTAAAAAAAGTTGTAATCCAATTTTTTAGTTTTCAAGCCAAAGAGACGAATTTTTATCAAAGCAGTTAAATATTCAACCAATAAGTATGACTTTAACCAATTTGTTGAATTTTCAAAAAATGAGTTTAATTTTGAACCAAATAATAAGATTCTTGACCAAAAAATTTAATAGCAGACTTTTCAACCGAAAAGAATGAACTTTCGAACCAAAAATATTTTGAATTCGGTTCGCCATTGAGTGGAAACAGGTTAACTGATTATTATAATTACTATTTATTTTAATAATAATATTATTCGTGATATTAATTATAATATATATTATATATATTATTATTTAATTAATTATTATATCTGAGAGACAGCGTTATCTTCATAATAGCGAGGGAATTTCGCCTGTTGAATGAGACTTTCGTGGATGACGTAAAGTCCACACAATGATAAATTTTGCACGTACGTGCTTTTCACAGTTAATTGTCACCAAAAAAAATTTAGTTTGCCATAATGGAAAACGAATGCACAAGTCCAACCGCAGCGACTTAATTTGAGTTTTATATAAGACTTCGTTGCTTCCATTTTAATTAGGCAAATAAAATTGAATGTGAACCGCGAACACTTTCGTCGAACGTTACACTAGGCGACAACACAACGGCGATCGCCATTTGAATTTCCACAACGGTCTTTTGTCAAACTAATTCACTTTTTATATTGTTAATCAAGTTTTTTCATGACAATCCGGCTCGAAGGACCATGTTTAGTTATGTGTAATGTTTTTTAATTGTTCATTAAAAAAGATTGTGTCCGCCGCATGCAGGAAAAGTCAATGAAAAACTCATTACTTGAAGAAAAAAACAACTATTACTTTAATAAAAGAATTAAAGTTCAGTTGAAAGACCCTTTTCTTTTCACATAGTACACTCAACTACACTTAATCGGCAACCACGAATTTCAGAGCAATTAGTGATTATCGAAGACGTAATGAAGTTTAGCGAACGATGCGTCGCGGTTCACAAGTTTTCGCACACTAGTTCTGATTGAGGGGCGAGTCGGAGAGGTCACTCGCACACAAACTTCAAGCGAGAAAAAGACAGACAACAGTGTAATGCTCATCGCTTTCGACATTTACTCTGAATTTGCTGATTTTCCGAACACGTTGTAAAAACAAGAGAAGGACGAAGAAAGTTACGGAAATGCGTTTGGTCACATTTTTCCATTTTGTTAAAGCTTCTTATATTTATGTAATTTGACGAGCTGATTACGAATATAATGATGAAAATTGTCGACGAAGCGATTTTCATGGTGAAACCATGAAGAAAAAACAAAAATCATGGTTTTTTCGTTTATCTAAGCCACTACGATAAATTTTGCGAGTGACAGTTTACGAGAAAATTACTGATAGATCTAACCGTCAGCTCTTTCTCTATTGTTAATTACTGTGGCGACGAGAGATCGTAAGTAATGGCAGCAACCACCGAACCCCTACCCCTTTCCAGCATATCGTGGGGGCGAGAAGGCACCCCTCTGACAGGTCAAAGAAATAACTTAGGTCACACCCGACCTCTTTTCCAGCCTATCGTGAGGGCGGTAAGGCAACCATGTGAAAGGTCATAGAAATAAATTAGGTCACAAACGACCCCCTTTCCCAGGTGTTGTGGGGGCGGGAAGGCAACCCTGTGACAGGTCACAGAAATAACTTAGGTCACACACGACCCACTTTTCCAGGTGTTGTGGGGGCGGGAAAGCACCCCTGTGACAGGTCACGGATATAACTTAGGTCACATACGACCCCCAGTCCCAGGTGTTGTGGGGGCAGGAAGGCATCCCTGTGACAGGTCACATAAATAACTTAGGTCACACACGACCCACTTTTCCAGGTGTTGTGGGGGCGGGAAGGCAACCCTGTGACAGGTCACAGAAATAACTTACGTCCCACACGACCTTCTTTCCAGCCTATCGTGTGGGCAGGAAGGCACCCCTGTGACAGGTCTAAAAAATAACTCAGGTCAAACACGACCTCCTTTCCAGCCTATCGTGGGCGCGGGAAGTTATCCCTTTGATAGGGCACAACAAATAACTTAGGTCATACACGACCTCATTCCAGCCAATTGTGGGGGCGGGAAGGCACCCCTGTCACAGGGCACAAAAAATTACCTTAGGACACACACGAACCCCTTCACCAGGTGTTGTTGGGTGGGAAGGCAATCCTGTGACAGGTCACATAAATAAGTTAGGTCACACGCGACCTCTTTTCCCAGGTGTTTTGGGGGCGGGAAGGCACCCCTGTGACAGGCCACAGAAATAACTTAAGTCTCACACGACCTTCTTTCCAGCCTATCGTGGGGCGGGAATGCACCCCTGTGATAGAGCACAAAAAAAACTTAGGTCACACACGAAATCCGTTCCAGCCTATCGTGGGGGCGGGAAGGCACCCCTGTGACAGGTCACAGAAATAACTTAAGTCACACACGACCTCCTTTCCAGTCTATCGTTGGGGCGGGAAGGCACCCCTGTGACAGGTCTCTAAAAATAACACAGGTCACACACGACCTACTTTCCAGACCATTGTGGGCGAGGGAAGGCACCCCTTTGATAGGGCACAAAAAATAACTTAGGTCACACACGACCTTCTTTCCAGCCTATTATGGGGACGGGAAGGCACCCCTGTGATAGGGCACAAAAAATAACTTAGGTCACACACGACCTACTTCATAAGGTGTTGTGTGGGCGGGAAGGCACACCTGAGACAGGTCACATAAACAACTTAGGTCACACGCGATCCCCTTTCCCGCCTACAATGGGCGAGGGAAGGTACATCTCTGACAGGGCACAAAAAATAACTTAGGACACACACGACCTCCTTTCCAGCCTACCGCGGGGGCGGGAAGGCACTCCTGTGACCAGTCACAGAAATAACTTAGATCACACACGACCCTTTTTTCAGGTGTTGTGGGGGCGGAAAGGCACCCCTGTGACAGGTCACAGAAATAACCTAAGTCACACACGCCCTCTTTTTCAGCCTATCGTGGGGGCGGGAAGGCACCCCTGTGACAGGTCCCAAAAATGACTTAGGTCACACACGACCTCCTTTCCAGCCTATCGTGAGCGCGGGAAGGTACATCTTTGACAGGGCACAAAAAATAACTTAGGGCACACACGACCTCCTTTCCAGAATATTTTGGGAGCGGGAAGGCACCCCTGTGATAGGACTCAAAAAATATATTAGGTCCCACACCAGCCCCTCCACCGGGTGTTCTGGGGGCGGGAAGACACCCCAGTGACAGGTCATAGACATAACTTAGGTCACACACGACCTACTTTTCCAGGTGCTGTGGGGGCGGGAAGGCATCCCTGTGAGAGGTCACATAAATAACTCGGGTCACACACAACCCCATTTCCAGGTGTTGTGGGGGCGGGAAGGCATCCCTGTGACAGGTCACAGAAATAACTTAAGTTCCACACGATCTCCTTTCCGGCCTATCGTGTGGGTGGTAAGGCACCCCTGTGATAGGTCTAAAAAATAACTCAAGTCACACACGACCTCCTTTCCAGCCTATCGTGGTCGCGGAAAGTTATCCCCTTGATATGGCACAAAAAATAACTTAGGTCACACACGAACCCCTTCACCAGGTGTTGTGGGGTGGGAAGGTAATCCTTTCACAGGTCACATAAATAACTTAGGTCACACGCGACCCCTTTTCCCAGGTGTTGCGGAGGAGGGAAGGCACCCCTGTGACAGGCCACGGAAATAACTTGAGTCACACACGACCTCCTTACTAGCCTATCGTGGGGGCGGGAAGGCACATCTGTGACAGGACACAGAAATGGCTTTAGTCACACACGACTTCCTCTCCAGCCTATTGTGGTGGCGGGAAGGCACCCCTGTGATATGTCGTAGAAATAACTTAGATCGCACACGGACCCCTTCACCAGGTGTTGTAAGGTGGGAATTTTATCCTTTGACAGGTCACATAAATAAATTAGGTCACACGCGACCCCTTTTTCCAGGTGTTGTGAGGGCGGGAAGGCACCCCTGTGTCAGGCCACAGAAATAACTTAGGTCACACACGACCTCCTTTCTAGCCTATGGTTGGGGCGGGACGGCACCCCTGTGATAGGGCACAAAAAAAAACTTTAGTCACACACGACCTTCTTTCCAGCCTATCGTAGGGGTGGACAGGAACCCCTGTGACAGGTCACAGAAATAACTTAGGTCACACACGACATTCTTTCCAGCCTATCGTGGGGGCGGGAAGGCACACCTGTGACAGATCATAGAAATAACTTAGATCGCACACGAACCCCTTCATTAGGTGTTGTGGGGTGGGAAGGTAATCCTCGACAAGTCACATAAATGACTTAGGTCACACGCGACCCCTTTTCCCAGGTGTTGTGGGGGCGGGAAGGCACCCCTGTGACAGGCCACAGAAATAACTTGAGTCACACACGACCTCCTTACCAGCCTATCGTGAGGGCGGAAAAGCACCCCTGTGACAGGTCATAGAAATAACTTAGATCACACACGAACCCCTCTTCCAGGTGTTGTGAGGGCGGGAAGGCACCCCTGCGGCAGGACACAGGAATAGCTTCAGTCAAACACGACTTCCTTTCCAGCCTATCGTGCGGGCGGGAAGGCATCCCTGTGATAGGTCTCAAATATAACTCAGGTAACACACGACCTCCTTTCCAGACTATCGTGGGGGCGGGAAGGCACCCCTGTGAAAGATCACAGAAATAACTTAAATCACACACGACCTCCTTTCCAGCCAATCTCGGGGGCGGGAAGGCACCCCTGTGACAGGTCACAAAAATAACTCAGGTCACACACGACCTCCTTCCCAGCCTATTGTGGGGCGGGAAGGCACCCCTGTCACAGGGCACAAAAAATAGCTTAGGACACACACGAAACCCAACACCAGGTCTTATGGGGGGGGGGGGAGTCACCGCTGAGGGCAGGAAGGCACCATTGGGACAGGTCACAAAAATAACTCAGATCACACACGACCTCCTTTCTAGCCTATCGTGGGGGCGGGAAGGCACCCCTGTGACAGGTCACAGAAATAACTCAAGTCACACACGGCCTTCTTTCCAGCCTATCGTGAGGGCGGGAAGGCACCCCTGCGACAGGTCTCAAAAATAACTTAGGTCACACACCAACTCCTTTCCAGCCTATCGTGGGCGCGAAAAGGCACTCCTTTGATAGGATACATACAATAACTTAGGTCACACACGACCTACTTTCCAGCCTGTTGTGGGGACGGGAAGGCACCCCTGCGATAGGGTACAAAAAATAACTTAGGTCACAAACGTCCTCCTTTACAGCCTATTGTGGGGGCGGGAAGGCACCCATGTGATAGGGCACAAAAAATAACTTAAGTCACACACGACCTCCTTTCCAGCCTATCGTGGGCCGGGAAGGCACCCCTGTGACAGGTCACAGAAATAACTAAGGTCACACACGACTTCCTTTCTAGCCTATCGTGGGGGCGGGAAGGCACCCCTGTGATAGGTCACAGAAATAACTAAGGTCACACACGACTTCCTTTCTAGCCTATCGTGGGGGCGGGAAGGCACACCTGTGATGGGACACAAAAAAAAACTTAGGTCATACACGACCTCCTTTCCAGCCTATCGCGAGGGCGGGAAGGCACCCCTGTGACTGGTCACAGAAATAACTTAAATCACACACGACCTCCTTTCCAGCCTATCGTGGGCACGGGTAGTTATCCCTTTGATATGGCACTAAAAATAACTTAGGTCATACACGACCTCATTCCAGGGTACTGTGGGGGCGGGAAGGCATCCCTGTCGCAGGGCACAAAAAAAAGCTAAGGTGACACACGACCTCCTTTACAGCCTATTGTTGGGGCGGGAAGGCACCCCTGAGATAGGGCACAAAAAATAACTTAAGACACACACGAACCCCTTCTCCACGTGTTGTGGGGGGGGGGGGGGGGAGGCACCCAGAGAGAGGTCACATAAATAACTTAGGTCACACGCGACTCCCTTTCCCAGGTGTTGTGGGGGGCGGGAAGGCACCCCTGTGACAGGTCACAGAAAAAAACTTCAATCACACACGACCTCCTTTCCAGACTATCGTGCGGCCGGAAAGGTACCCCTGTGACAAGTCACAGAAATAACTAAGATCACTCACGACATCCTTTCTAGCATATCGTGGACGCGAAAAGGCACTCCTTTGATAGGATACAAACAATAACTTAGGTCACACACGACCTACTTTCCAGCCTATTGTGGGGACGGAAAGGCATCCCTGTCACAGGGCACAAAAAATAACTTAGGTCACACACGAACCCCTTCACCAGGTGTTGTGGGGGGAGGCACCCCTGAGACAGGTCACATAAATAACTTACGTCACACGCGACCCCCTTTTTCAGGTGTTGTGGGGGCATGAAGGCACTTCTGTGACAGGTCACAGAAATAACATTAATCACACACGACATTCTTTACAGCCTATCGTGGGGGCAGGAAGGCACACCTTATATGATACAAACAATAACTTAGGTCACACACGACCTCCTTTCCAGCCTATTGTGGGGACGGGAAGGCACCCATGTGATAGGTACAAAAAATAACTTAGGTCACACACGACCTTCTTTACAACCTATCGTGGGGTGGGAAGGCACCCCTCTGATAGGTTTGAAAATAATTCAGGTCACACACGACCTCCTTTCCAGATTATCGTGGGCGCGGGAGGGTACTATTTGATAGAGCATAAAAAATAACTTAGGTCACACACGACCACCATTCCAGATAATTGTGGGAGCGGGAAGACACCCTTGTGATAGGGTACGAAAAATATATTAGGTCACACACGACCAAATTTCCAGCCTATTCTGGGGACGGGAAGGCATCCCCGTCACAGGGCACAAAAAATAACTTAGGTCACACGCGAACCCCTTCACCAGGTGTTGTGGGGGGAGGCACCCCTGAGAATGGTCACATAATTAAATTACGGCACACGCGACCCCCTTTTTCAGGTGTTGTGGCGGCCGGAAGGCACTTCTGTGACAGGTCACAGAAATAACTTTAATCACACACGTAATTCTTTACAGCCTATCGTGGAGGCAGGAAGGCACCACTGTGACAGGTCACATAAATAACTCAGGTCACACACGACCCCTTTTCCCAGGTGTAGCGAGGGCGGGAAGGAAATGTTGTGACAGGCCACAGAAATAACTTAACTCACACACGACCTCCTCACCAGCCTATCGTGGGGGCGAAAAGGCACCCCTTATAGGATACAAACAATAACTTAGGTCACACACGACCTCCTTGCCAGCCTATTGTGGGGACGGGAAGGCACCCATGTGATAGGTACAAAAAATAACTTAGGTCACACACGACCTACTTTCCAGCCTATTGTGGGGGCGGGAAGGCACCCCTGTGACAGGTCACATAAATAACTCAGGTTACACATGACCCCTTTTCACAGGTGTAGCGAGGGCGGGAAAGAACCGTTGTGACAGGCCACAGAAATAACTTAACTCACACACGACCTCCTTACCAGCCTATCGTGGGGGCGAAAAGGCACCCCTTATAGGATACAAACAATAACTTAGGTCACACACGACCCCCTTCACCAGGTGTTGTAGTGGTGGGAAAGCACCCCTGTGACAGGTCACATGAATAACTTAGGACACACACTACCCCCTTTTCAGATTACTGTGGGGGCGGGAAGGCACCCCTGTGATAGGGCACAAAAAATAACTTAAGTCACACACGCACTTCTTTCCAGCCTATCGTGCGAGCGGGAAGGTACCCCTGTGACAAGTCACAGAAATAACTCAAGTCACACGCGACCTCCTTTCCAGCCTATCGTGGTGGCGGGAAGGAACCCCTGTGACAAGTCACAGAAATAACTAAGGTCACACACGACCTCCTTTCTAGCCTATCGTCGGGGCGGGAAGGCACCCCTGTGCCATGTCACAAAAATAACTTAAGTCCCACACGACCTCCTTTTCAGCCTATCGTGTGGGCGGGAAGGCATCCCTGTCACAGGGCACAAAAATAACTCAGGTCACACAAGAACTCCTTTCCAGCCTATGGTGGGCGCGGGAAGGCACCCCTTTGGTAGGATATAAACAATAACTTAGGCCACACACGACCTCCTTTCCAGCCTATTGTGAGGACGGGAAGGCACACATGTGATAGGTACAAAAAATAACTGAGGTCACACACGACCTTCTTTACAGCTTATTGTGGGGGCGGGAAGGCACCACTTTGATAGGATACAAACAATAACTTAGGTAACACACAACCTACTTTCCAGCCTACTGTGGGGACGGGAAGGCACCCCTGCGATGAGGTACAAAAAATAGCTTAGGTCACACACGACCTCCTTTCTAGCGTATCGTGGGAACGTGAAGGCACCCCTGTGACAGGTCACAGAAATAACTTAAGTCACACACGACCTCCTTTCCAGCCTATCATGGGGGCGGAAAGGCACCCCTGTGACAGGTCACAAGAATAATTCAGGTCACACATGAACTCCTTTCCAGCCTATTGTGGGGACGGGAAGGCACCCCTGCGATTAGGTACAAAAAATAACTTAGGTCACACACGACCTCCTTTCCAGCCTATTGTGGGGGCGGGAAGGCACCCCCGTGATAGGGCACAAAAAAAACTTAGGTCACACACGACCTACTTTCCAGCTCATCGTGGGGGCGTGAAGGCACCCCTGTGACAGGACACAGAAATAAATAAGGTCACACACGACCTCCTTTCCAGACTATCGTGGGGGCGGGAAGGCACCCCTGTGACAGGTCTCAAGAATAACTTAGGTCACACACGACCCCCTTCACCAGGTGTTGTGGGGGTGGGAAGGCACCCCTGTGACAGGTCACATAAATAACATATGTCACACACGACCTCCTTTCCAGCCTATCGTGGGGGCGGGAAGGAATCCCTGTGACCAGTCATAGAAATAACTTATATCACACACGACCCTTTTTCCAGGTGTTGTGGGGTCGGAAAGGCACCCCTATGACAGGTCACCGAAATAACTTAAGTCACACACGACCTCTTTTCGAGTCTATCGTGGGTGCGGGAAAGCACCCCTGTAATAGGTCTCGAAAATAACTCAGGTCACACACGACCTCCTTTCCAGCCTATCGTGGACGAGTGAAGGAACTTCTTCAATAGAGCATAAAAAATAACTTAGGTCATACACGACCTTCTTTCCAGATTATTGTGGGAGCGGGAAGACACCCCTGTGACAGGTCACAGAAATAACTGAAGTCACACACGACTTTCTTTCTAGTCTCTCGTGGGGGCGGGAAGGCACCCCTGTGATAGAGCACAAAAATAACTTATGTCACATACGACTCCTATCTAGCCTCTCGTGGGGGCGGGAAGCCACTCCTGTGACAGGTCACAGAAATAACTTGAGTCACACACGACCTCCTTTCCAGCCTATCGTGGGGGCGGGAAAGCACCTCTATGACAAGTCTCAAAAATAACACAGGTCACACACCACCTACTTTCCAGACCATCGTGGGCGAGTGAAGTTACTCCTTTGATAGAGCATGAAAAATAACTTAGGTCACACACGACCTCCTTTCTAGATTATTGTGGGAGCGGGAAGACACCCCTGTGAGAGGGCACAAAACATAACTTAGGTCACACTCGACTTCCTTCACCAGGTGTTGTGGGGGAGGCACCCCTGAGACAGGTCACATAAATAACTTAGGTCACACACGACCCCCTGTCCCAGGTGTTGTGTGGGCGGGAAGGCACCCCTGTGACAGGTCACGGAAATAACTTATATCACAAACGATCTCCTTTCCAGCCTTTCGTGGGCGCGGGAAGTTATCCCTTTGATATAGCACAAAAAAACACTTAGGTCATACACGACCTCATTCCAGGGTACTGTGGGGGCATGAAGGCATCCCTGTCATAGGGCACAAAAAATAACTTAGGTCACACACGAACCCCTTCACCCGGTGTTGTGGGGTGGGTAGGCAATCCTGTGACACATCACATAAATAACTTAGGTCACACGCGAACCCTTTTTCCAGGTGTCGTGAAGGCGTGAAGACACCCCTGTGACAGGTCACAGAAATTACTTAAATCACACACGACCTCCTTTCCAGCCTATCGTGGGCGCAGGAAGGCACCACTGTGACAGGTCACAAAAATAACTCCGGTCACACACGAACTCCTTCCCAGCCTATCGTGGGCGCGGGAAGGCACCCCCTTTATACGATACAAACAATAACTTAGGTCACACACGACCTACTTTCCAGCCTATTGTGGGGACGGGAAGGCAACTCTGTGATGGGATATAAAAAATAACTTAGTTCACACACGACCTCCTTTACAGCCTATTCTGGGGACGGGAAGGCATCCCTAAGATGGGGCACAAAAAATAACTTAAGTCACACACGAACTCCTTTCCAGCCTATCGTGGGGGCGTGAAGGCACCTCTGTGACAGGTCCAAAAAAAACACAGGTCACACACGACCTACTTTCCAGACTATCCTGGGCGAGTGAAGGTGCTCCTTTCATAGAGCATAAAAAATAACATAGGTCACACACGACCACCTTTCCAGATTATTGTGGTAGCGGAAAGGCATCTCTGTGACAGTACACAGAAATAACTTGAGTCTTACACGAACTCCTTTCCAGCCTATCGTGTGGGCGGGAAGGCACCCCTGTGACAGGTCTCAAAAATAACTTAGGTCACACACGACCCCCTACACCAGGTGTTGTGGGGGTGGGAAGGCACCCCTGTGACAGGTCACATAAATAACTTATGTCACACACGACCACCTTTCAAGCCTATCGTGGGCGCGGGAAGGCACCCCTGTGATAGGGTAAAAAAAATAACTTAGGTCACACATGAACTCCTTAACAGCCTATTGTGTGGGCGGGAAGGCATCCCTGTGATAAGGCACGAAAAATAACTTAAGTCACACACGAACTTCCTTCCAGCCTATCGTGCGGGCGGGAAGGTACCCCTGTGACAAGTCACAGAAATAACTAAGGTCACACACGACCTCCTTTCTAGACAAACGTGGGGGCGGGAATGCACCACTGTGATAGGGTCCAAAAAAAGTTAGGTCACACACGACCTCCTTTCCAGACTATAATGGGGGTGGGAAGGCACCCCTGTGAAAGGTCACAGAAATAACTTATGTCACACACGACCTCCTTTCCAGATTATTGTGGGAGCGGGAAGACACTCCTGTGATAGGACACAAAAAATAACTTATGTCACACACGACCCCCTTCGACAGGTGTTGTGAGGGGGAAGAAGGCACCCCTAAGACAGGTCACACAAATGACTTAGGTCACACGCGACCCCCTTACCCAGGTGTTGTGGGGGCGGGAAGGCACCTTTGTGAGAGGTCAAAAAAATAACTCAGGTCACACACGATCTCCTTTCCATTTTATTGTTGGAGCGGGAAGACACCCCTGTGATAGGGCACAAAAAATAACTTAGGTCACACACGACCCCCTACACCAGGTGTTGTGGTGGTGGAAGGCACCGCCAAGACAGGTCACACAAATAACATAGGTCACACGCGACCCTCCTTACCTAGGTGTTGTGGGGGCGAGAAGGCACCCCTTTGATAGGATACAAACAATAACTTAGGTCACACTAGACTTTCTCTCCAGCCTATTTTGGGGACGGGAAGGCATCCCTGTGATAGAGCACAAAAAATAACTTAAGTCGCAAACGAACTCCTTTCTAGCCTATCATGGGGGCGGGAAGGCACACCTGTGACAGTTCACATAAATAACTTTGGTCACACACGACCTCCTTTCCAGCCTATCGTCGGGGCGAGAAGACACCCCTGTGACAGGCCTCAAAAATAACACATGTCACACACGACCTACTTGCCAGACTATCGTGAGCGAGCGAAGGTACTCCTTGGATAGAGCATGGAAAATAACTTAGGTCACACACGACCTCCTTTCTAGATTATTGTGGAAGCGGGAAGACACCCCTGTGATGGGGCACGAAAAATAACATAGGTCACACACGACCCCCTTCACCCGGTGTTTTGGGGTGGGAAGGCAATCCTGTGACAGGTCATATGAATAAATTAGGTCACACGCAAACCCTTTTCCCAGGTGTTGTAGGGGCGGGAAGGCACCCCTGTAACAGGCCACAAAAATGACTTAATTCGCACATGACCTCCTTACAAGCCTATCGTGGGAACGGGAAGGCACCCCTGTGATGGGGCACAAAAAAAAACTTAGGTCACACACGACCTCCTTTCCAGCCTATCGTGGGGGCAGGAAGGCAGCCCTGTGACAGGTCACAGAAATAACTGAAGTCACACACGACCTCCTTCCCAGCCTATCGTGGTCGCGGGAAGGTACTCCTTTGATAGGGCACAAAAAAAACTTAGGTCACACACGTCCTCCTTTTCAGACTATCGTGGGCGCGGGAAAGCACCCCTGTGATAGGGCACAAAAAATAACTTAGGTCACACACGACCCCCCTCACCAGGTGTTCTGGGGGTATGAAAATACCCCTGTGCCAGGTCACATAAATAACTTAGGTCACACGCGAACCCCTTTCCCGGGTGTTGTGATGTCGGTCAGGCACCCCTGGCCAGGTCACAGGAATACCATAACTCACACACGAACTCCTTTCCAGCCTATCGCGGGGGTGGAGAGGCACCCCTGTGAGCAGTCATAGAAATCACTTAGATCACACACGACCCCTTTCCTAGGTGTTGTGGGGGCGGAAAGGCACCCATGGCCAGGTCACAGGAATACCTCAACTCACACACGAACTCCTTTCCAGCCTATCGTGCGGGTGGGAAGGTACCCCTGTGACAAGTCACAGAAATAACTTATGTCACACAAGAACTCCTTTCCAGCCTATCGTGTGGGCGGGAATGCACCCCTGGCCAGGTCACAGAAATACCTTCAGTCATACACTACCTCCTTTCAAGCCTATCGTGGGGGCGGGAAGGCACCCCTGTGACAGGTCACAGAAATTACTTAGGTCACACACGACCCCCTTCGACAGGAGTTGTGGAAGGAAGGAAGGCACCCCAAAGACAGGTCACACAAATAAACTTAGGTCACACGTGACTCCGTTACACAGGTGTTGTGGGTGCGGGAATGCACCCCTGTGGCAGGTCACAGAAATAACTTAAATCACACACGACCTCCTTTCCAGCCTATCGTGGGGGCAGGAAGGCACCCCTGTGACAGGTCACAGAAATAACTGAGGTCACACACGACCCCCTTTCCCAGGTGTTGTGGGGGCTGGAAGGCATCCCTGTGACAGGTCACGTAAATAACTTAGGTCACACACGACCCCCTTTTCCAGGTGTTGTGGGGGCGGGAAGGCACCCCTGTGACAGTTCAAAGAAATAACTGAGGTCGCACACGACCCCCTTTCCCAGGTGTTTTTGGGGGCAGGAAGGCACCCCTGTGACAGTTCACAGAAATAACTTAGGTCACACACAACCTCCTTTCCAGCCTATCGTGGGGGCGGGAAGGCACCCCTGTGACAGGTCGCAGAAATAACTGAGGTCGCACACGACCCCTTTCCCAGGTGTTGTGGGGGCGGGAAGGCATCCCGGTGACAGGTCACATAAATAACTTAGGTCTTGCCAGCTTCAGACTCAGTCCATCGCGAGACGGATACAAAAGGCTGTTCTTCTGGTATCACTTCATCTGGTCCGTCAATACTGTTCCTCATAATATTCTACAAAAATTGGTAGCTCTAAAAAAGTATCAAAAGCTAAAACTTCCATCTCCAATTGTGCCGTCTGCCGCGTAAGATCATCAACGGCTAGAGACCGGACTGCAAGGAACAGTGTTGTACGAAGTCTCTTGCATAAATTTCCCGCTCTTTCTTACCTTCTGGGATAGAAAGAGCAGGAATGGTTGACGGACACGTTGCAGTTGCGTCGGGATTGATTGCTTTGAGGAACCATGATCGTAGCTTCCAGAGCCTACAACTTTTCATAATAATAATGAGTACCCAGACCTTAAACATCTTTGCACATCCGAAACCCATTAAAATTTTTCCAAAAGTTTGGAAAAATGCACTTTTTAACCGTGAGGTTGTTAGAAAAATAATTAAAGTGTAATGGGTAATTCCCTATGCACTGCAGACAAAAATGGTAACAATATGAGTTAAAACGGATGAAATTTCTTGCTAGTATAGAAAAATGCAATGTTCTATCTTACGTAAGTCCGAAGTTATAGCGCATAGAATTATAGTTAGATGAAATCTTTATTGTTTTTCCAAAAGATATCGTTATTAATTGGCTCAAGTGTCATAACTGTAAACCAGTTTTTTTCTCAGTTGGCATAAGAGTCGATAATATTTCTTTTCTTTCAATTATTTTTCAGGAAATATGTTTTTTTTTTAACAAAATAAAAATTACAATATTTATTAAGACTATTTGAATCAGTCCTGCCTTTTACATTTAACAGTTTAACTGGCCACGGATAGGGCTTGAATTTTAACACAATTGATATGAATTTTTTTATTTTCAATGACCGAATACAAATTTTTTCAATAATATTGTTCCGGCCACGAGTAGGGGCCAAAACTTAGGTTGAAAGATACAAAAATATTGAGTTGATAAGGAATTATCATTATTTTGATGTAATGATTAGTTAACCAAAAACTAAATATTTAAGAAACTTATCCGCAGTAATTTTCATCTATCTCCTCCTCTTCCGAAATATTATTCTGGTTACACCGGCGCAAATCGAGGCTTGGTTCAGATGTCGCTAAGTAATCACATATGTATCTACACTACCTCAATTTAAAGAACTTTCTAATCACCATAATTTTAATAAAAAACAGATTAACAATTTTTAGTAATAGGAGAAACGTTTGTTATTTGGTTCGTTTGGAGCACCTCAGGCATTGCTTATGACCACGTCCCATGATTAACTTGAATGATTAAACCAGCACTCAGTTTTTTATAGAATAATTTGATTTGCAAAGCTCATACTTCAAAAATTCTTTTATTTCAAACCGTGAAAATGACAGTGAATTAAATTTTGATATCAGAAAAATTTGTCTAATCAATTTTGATGTTAAATTATTCTTTTTATGTAATAAAAATTAAAACTTGTAATCTGAAAATATTGAATTGTTAACGTTTTGAAACTGTCCTATTTCCCGAAATTTGAATCTGAAATTGTTCAAATTCAAGATTTTTGAATTCAAAATATTAAAATTTTTTTGAAATTCCGGAAAAATGGAAAATTACTGATTTTATCTTACAAGCAAAGCATCTAAATACAGAATACACGCTCTTTATCGTATTCCCCTCTTTTATTAAATTTTCGTTGAAAATTAAATCCTCATTGGTAGAAAATTCAATTATTTGGTTGAAAAATTAAGTTTTTAGTTGGAAATTCATATTTTTGGGTGAAAAATTCATCTGTTATTATCATTTTTTTTTTTTAGATAATTTGCCTTTTCAGCTAAAAATTCATCAACTTGGTTCACTTTTTTTCTGTCTCTTGAAAGAAAAATCATTTCTAATTGAAAATGTATCTCTTTTGGTAGAAGTTTTATCTTTTGTTGGCCTGAAGTGCAACTTTTTTGTCAAAAAATCTTTTTTTCTCGTTAATTATTCATCACTATAGTTAAAAGGTTAACTATTTTGTTGAAAATTTTATTTTTTGTTAGAAATTCAACTCTTTTGTTAAGTTCTTTCCAAACATTATTTTTCAAACAAATTTTCTTCACAAAATTTTTTCGAACATTGAAAAATAGTTTGTTCCAGCTCAGTACGGGTTAGAGGAAGGTGCATCACCATTACTTGGCTCTGCCTGAGGTTCGATTTCATTTACCTATTCTATTTTTTAATCGCATCAGTAAATTTCTAATAGTTGTTTTTCTGGAAGGAATCGAATGAGAAAATAAAATAAAATGCTGGTGGAAATTTAAAAGCCAAAAAGTACAAGTTGTTAAACTTATTAAAATCGCTAGCATCTGAATTACTGGGCCCATCTGAAAACTTTAGAATAAAAAGTTGTACAGGATTTAGTTTTTTTTCAATTTGAGTTCTCGTTTAGGGCAATCGGTCAATTAGAACTCGAAATAATCTTAAAAACGTCGGAACAATCATGAAAATTGAAAACAAAAAAAATTTCAAACATTGATATCTCGAAAATTCTTGCAGAAAAAAATGTTGTATCTCATTTTCGCATTTAGTGGGCCAAAAGAGATGAAAAAATCATATTAAGATGTGGTGAGCAGAACAAAAAAAATTATTTTGTAAACTAGTGTATTAAGAAATATTTTTTCATAATATACATTTTTGACACTTTTATCGGTCCATGATCCTGAACATCTATCGTGTGTTTCATTAATTTTGTAGTTTCTAATGTTCATTCCGCCTCCTCAATGTTTGGTATGGAACTTTGTATTTCAATTTATTGGGCCTTGTCCAATCCCTCTATTTTTTAAATAATATCTCCTTAAAATTATAAATTTCTCTCTTTCTCTGCCTGTATGGGTTTGATATCATTATTCATTATCGAATTGTTTTTAAAATTATTTGTGTTTATTTCCCGGATTTATCATCTTCATTTCCGCCCAAACGAATATCTTTGTCCGCGTTATATGAAAGCACTAGTATTTTTACAGAAGTTTTAATGTGTCGTGCCTGTGTGTTTCCTCACAGCTGATTCATTACATTCAATAACCCGCCAGGTGGGTCTTGAGCTCTAAAGATATTATTTGTGAATTTTGCATTTCCTGAGAATTCCTACTTATTTTGGAAATTGGAATTGTTTTTAAATCTAGGATCAAAATATTTAGGATTTCCATGTAAAAATCTCAGCTGAAATTGCTATCTATTTTCTTAATTTTGATATCTCAGGCTGGCTTTTCCTTTTTGATTTTGTTCCCGATTTTGATTTTGTTTCCTATTCTGTTTCTCATTTCTACTGTTACCATGTCTCTCATCATTTCTTTTTTTTTCAGATTTATTATTTTGATTGTGATCTTTATTCAAAATGCTTAATTATTGACCTCTGATTTTGGATGTTGCTAACTCTGTTTCCCACCCACTCTTCTCCTGTAACTTTCCAGTCTATGCGTGAATTTCTTCTGATTACAAATTTAATTTAATTTTTTAATATTTCCGAAAATCTTTCATTTAGATGAGTTTCTTCGAAATCATCAATAAAAGGATCTAAATTTTGCCTCGTTTCGGGTCCGTATTAAGGCTGATTTGATTTGATTATAATTTTGTAACTTTGACTGCTTTCGGAAACTATGTACCCATGACTTCTATGCCTACTGTTTGTGATCTTCGATCTTGCGCTCGCTCATTATATGCGTTTCATCTCTCTCTAACTGACTTAGTTCTAATTTTTTTTACATTACATTTATATTACGTTTGCTGTGCTTGGGACACTCGCTTGTTAGATCTCTCTTTCTGTCGACGTTATCACCTGTGTTGCAGTTTTCTTTCTCACACCAGTCGAGCGTGTTGGTTGTGCTTTCCTTTTATCTAGCCCTCTATTTCTAATTGTCATGAATTCTAAATTTCTTTCTGTTATTACTTCTTTGTTATTATCATTTTCAAACGCTTGATTATCTCTGTCTCTATCTTCGTTCCTACTACCTTCTGATTCAGAATGCAAATTTCTTCAACTGACGCCACTCAGCTATTATTATTATTCTATTCCTTTTTTTTCTGGAAAGCATTACTTTTTTTATTCATTTAGTTTTATAACCCAAACTAAAATTTTAATTTGTTATACCCTTCACTTGTGCAATCCGACTTTCCGAAGTGTATAAAAAGTATTTATTTATCAGGATATGTTCATTATTGCTAATAACTAGCGTAGAACTTTTGAATACGAGATCTATCAATGTTTTAACAAGACACATCCTACGCATACTTTTTCTAAGGTAAATTTTTGATTGAGTACATTTCAGCTATCACCAACAAAATTCTCTTTTGAAAAGTAATTCAAAAAATTGTTTGAATAGTACATACATAATCAACGTTGATTATTTTATCTTTCATCCAAAAATTCCGTGCTTGACTTGGGGGAATTTTAGAACTGGGGATTTGTGGATGATTCATGACTAAGTGCAAAATTTGTGAAAGGTTCTTACAAACTAAAGAATTGTCGAATTTCTTTCGAGACCAGGTTGCGATGGTTTACCTCGGGATGGTGTCAGAATGATTGCATGTGGACCTGGAGGTGCGATGGCGTTGGCTGGAGTACGTATCGGGGCTGGAAGTGACGTGGAACGAACCGGCTAATAATGCAAGTAGCAGAAGACTAATTACGTGATAATGAGAATTCCAGAATGAGACCCTGGCGTGGGGCGTCTCCCCACTCCCTGTCTTAGCCAGAAGGTCCATATGTAGGAGGTGCGTTTATAACTTTCTTATATTATAACCAAAAAGGCTTTCAACCAATTAGTTGAAGTGCTACAGAAAAAGGTGAAAATCAACTAAAAATGTAATAAATTAAATATTTTCACAAAAAATGATTTGAATTTTTAGCCAAATAGTTCAATTTTCAATCAAGAAGGATAACTTTTTGAGAAAATTGTGTAATTTTTAACAAGACAATGAAATTTTGAATCAAATAATAAAAAATTTAATTGCAAACAATGAATTATCAACCAAAAATATGATAGTAGACCCTTTAACGAAAAGAATTAACAAAACGTATTCACCTAGTGGAAAAAAATTGGTCTATCTAGAAGCAAACTTTGACCGAATGAAGTGTTAAAAGTTTATGATAAAAAACCTTCCTAATTTTTTCAATACAAATTTGTGCACAAATAAAGATTCATCGGTTGCATGAAATATTTCATAAATTGGAAATTGACCTTGAAAATGCTCAGCGTAGGTTCATATGGTCAAAACAAATCTTTCTTGGGGTCGAAAAATGACTATGACTGCTTCAAGTTTGTTTAGGGAGCCATTTATTTTTCAGCGTATTGGGTGTCGAATGCTACGCTTTCGTCAAAAATTCAGAACATTTTATTTCATATTTGTAGATTTTCCAACAGCTCACGTTCCAGAAGAATTTTAATCGGTCCTTCCTTTATCACTTCGAATGCGGAGCATTACCGTGGCAAGAAGGAGCACTTTTACACGCAGTGCGCCTGAAAATATGAAAGGAATATGTTGTATTGTTTAAGAGCAATCTTTTCAACTTCTATTTTAAGAGCTGAACTTGAATTAGAATTAGTTTGAAAAATTAACGAAAAATTAGAAGAAAAGTACGACGTTTGGGGAGAATTCATAGTAGGGTAGATCGGAGTAACAAAATTTTATACATTGACAACGCTTCAGCATTGAAAATTTTTTTTTTAGGTTTCAAAAGTGTCCCTCTTGGGCTGAAAAGGATTATTTATAGTTTTCAGATTTTCAAATTTATTTTCATTTTCAGGTTTCCATGAAAAATTTAATTTCTCATGCGTATACTCAAAAAAAAAATCTAGAAAAATGGTTAAAAATTAGGCATATTATGCAGAACAAAAAACAAAAGTAACAGTCACGATTCTTTCAAAGAACTGCGATTAAAAGTTGTTTTAGTCTATTACAAATCCTACCAACCACAAGATATTATTCGATTTATTTAAAATTTCATAGACGTTATAAGGAAGCCAAAAAGGAAAATTTTTCGTACTAAGGCGTTTTCAATTTATTAAATGTTTTTTCGATCCACCCTAATTTACAGCCCTTTTGAAACTCTCTAACACGTCATGTGCTTGTGGTTTAGAAATAATTGTTTCCCAAGGAAAATTATGATACATGTATTTTTCATTTTTCACTATATATGTTTTCATAAACTTAGGGGTGTTTGAATATTTTACTGAATTACAAAAAACCTAAGGAAATTTCTTAAAAGTTTCATCTTGGCAAAGAAATGATATAATTCAATTTTCCTTGCAGCAGCTTGCAGTACAATCTAAATTCTTTTAAATTAAAAACAAAATAAAAACAATAAAGGTTGCTCACATGGCGTATATTTTTCTAAAAGTCTAAAAAGTCAATCACTTTTCAAACTCATATTTAATTTTCATGTACTTTTTCAGTTTTATAATGATATGAGGAATATATCTCTATATGAGATGGCATAATTTTCCCGAAAAATGAAAATCCTGAATGTTAAAGAATACCAAAAATATAATCACGGAACTTGGAAATTTCCGAAATTTGAAATTACAGAAAAAAACTACCAAAAGTGTTTAGTAATTAAACTAAAGCATTCTGAAAATAGCCGTTAATGTAACTAGAAAAATTCAGAAGCGTCAAGTTTCTGAAAATTGAAAACTAGAATTTTTAGAATGCTGAAATTTCAACTTCACAAGATGAGCAAATTACTGAAATTCCCAAAAACTTGAAATGGGTAGGTGCCCACCCTAACGTCACGAAGTGTCACATATGAATGGGACGTAAAGCTTTTTTTTACACGTGACACGTCTCAGATCGAAAAATAAAATTTTAATTTCTGTCCATACATAATTAACAAAAATATTAACTTCAATTTTAAAAGGGCGTACAGAAAACTTTGATTTTTCCTTTTGCGGGGAGGCGAGGGGGGGGGTCTGAATTGTTTCTCGTGAGTTCCAAAAATGATTTTCTAGAAGCTGGAACAAAGTGAAGGAAAAGCGGCATTTTTCTTGTTATTTCAAGCTCAATAAATATTTTTCTTAATACGGGTGGACCCTTTAGGCTGTATACTACTATCATTAGAAGTACTTATGAAGTACAGACTCTCTGAGAAACATATCTTATGTTCGCACACTGAAGTTAAAAGACAGAAATTGGTAAAAATCACGAAAAATTTTATTTTTCTCGTTATTTTCAAGCCAATAAGTTTTTTTTCGATCTGAGTGACCGGTGAAAGTAGTTCACTAGGACAATATAAGTTGCTATGTTCTATCAACCTGATCCAAAATTTAATTTCACGCACTCAAGTCATAGTACCGAAAAAAATACTAGGACTAGTAATAGAAGTACATACCACTTCAATAATTTACTTTCAAAAACTGGCAAGTCTTTTCAGCTCTGAAAAGACAATCTAAACAGCTTGCGTGCGACATGGAATTTTCAAAATATCTGAGGAGGAGAGGAGAGTTATATCTTTCTTGTTGAATTCCAGTTAGTTTTCTCATTCCTTTTCAACCAGATGTTCTTGCTGAGAGAATATGATATACTGGTTTCTTACGAGTTTTTTTGCTATTATCAAATAGCATTGTAAGCAGAATATTCCCTGCCGGTCCGAAATATCCCTTATTTTGGATCACTTCGTGGTTCGTTTCTCGCAGATTATGTTCAAATTATCTTGTGAAACGAATGCTGTTCCACAAGTGCTTTGGGCCATCTATGACTGCTGGCTTACATTTGATTAGAAACCACGTTGGTATATGAAAACATACAACAAATTAAACTAGAACTCGCAATTCGAATGATGGTTGTTTTGTTCTCATTCAGGTTCGAACCATTCTACTTGACTTTGTTATAAATCTTGCTTCTGACAATTTTCTGGGATTTCTTCCTGCCAACTGTGGATAACCCTATTTTTTCGTAACAGCTGTCTTGATATTGAAAAGTCACTTCTGGTCTGAGCTAAAATCAATTGTGGTGACTATCAGACAATTTGGAGATTGAACTGGATCGAAGTAGATAACCCTTAGTTTTGCACACGAAGATAACATTTTGCCACTCTCCCTAGGGATGGCGGGACCTTGCAGTTTGTAAGAGGGCTTATGGGTCTCATAGGGCTATAGACCTGAATAGGTGAACCAGAGGGGCTGCATCTCGAGGTGTAGCTACTTTGGGGAACTGACGGACTCTACTCACTGGGACTTAAACTAAGGAGCGATCCTTCCAGGAGTTAATAGCAAAGTCTCCTGGAATATCGAGGGCGCAAGTTCCCATGCTCCCAAGCTACGATGTTATCGCCGTGTCAAGGGCTAAATGGTATCAGGGTTTACAAATCCTTGAACATCCCGGTCTGCCCCCTCAGTACAGGCGGACAGGTGAGGGTCTCAAAGGAGGTGCCTTAACAGGGACTTTGGGGCACCAGGTCAAATCTCATAGTATGTTGACCCGCCCCCTGCAAGCAAGGCTCTGCAGAGGGTGTTTCTAATTTCCCTAGCTTCCAGTGAGACAATTGAATGAAATACGAAAAACAAAACAAAAACAATGAGGGGCTCGTTTGGGAACCCTCTTCTAAGCCACCGCCAGTGGTGGAAGGCTTCTCAGGGGGCAGTCTACTACAAGCGTTTCCAACTTCTGGAGCCCTTGCGGCTCTGGATTGCTGACCTAATCTAGGGGCCCTGAATTAACCTTTTAATGGCTGAGACGAGAATCCTCATGATGCAGAATAATCTGCGCCACAGCAAAGGCGCCTCGGCGGTTCTGGCCAGGAGCTTGTCAGTGGTGCAGGCAAGAATTGCCCTAATCCAAGAGCCCTGTTTATACAGGGAAAGGATGAGTGGCTTGTCAGGATGTAGCTCCATATATAAGGGGCCCTGAGAAAAAGCGCCAAGGGCATGCATAGCCGTCAAGGGTATGGATGCGATCTTGGTGCCTGAATTCTGCTCTAGAGATCTCACCGCTATTAGGGCGAGACTCAGGGGCAGTAGCCGAAAATGGCTAGAGGTGCTTATTGCCTTCGCTTATTTCCATGGCGATGCCGGGGGATCTCTGCCTCCTATAGAGGTGGAGGCTCTAATTCGGCACTGTCAGGAGAATAAAATCCCTCTGCCGTTGGGCTGTGATGCAAATTCTCACCACACGGTTTGGGGAAGCACAAACATCAACGGCAGATGAAGAGATTTAATTGAATATATAGCAGGTACAGAACTGGAGATTCTGAGACTAAAACACTAAAAACAGGAGTGAGGTTCTCGATTTGATTCTATGCTCGGGTGTACTGAGGAGCAGGGTAGTGGACTGGAGAGTCTCGTATGAGGAGTCTCTCGGGGACCACAAGCTATGGTACCATTGATGAGTTGAAGCCCGCCGCGGATTTTCTGCGAAGAGCTCTGACCACATCATATGAGAACGATTGCCCTACAAGCACAATTAAGTCTAGGAAGGGAGCAGAATGGTGGAATACCCACCTGGAGAGACTCCGTAAAAAGAACAGAATTTTGTGCAATGGGGCAAATAACACTAAATTGCCTTTGGACTGAGACATCTATAAGACGGCACAGTCTGAATACAATAAAAATATAAGAAAGTATAAGCGGGAAGATTGGAGGGGCTTCTGCGAGAAATCAAAAAACATTCCGGAAACAGCGAAGCTGCACAAGATCCTGGCGAAAAATCCGGATGCTCCGAACCGACCAAGAGGAGAAAGGCTGGGGCCGAGAGGTGGTGAGGGCCAACTGGAATTTCGCCTCTAAGGTCGCTGAAGACAAGAAGGTGGGATGGGCCGTAAGGTCCTTCTGTCCTTTTAAATCACCAGGGGCGGATGCATGGACTTGGTCGTCGCTCCTCTGACGAAATTATTTAGGCAAGTATAGCCCTTAAACACGTGCCATCGGCATGAAAGGATGACAGAGTGGCCTTCATACCCAAACCTGGGAAGGAGGGTTACACTGCTGCAAAAGATTTCCGACCAATCAGCCTAACGTCTTTTATCCTGAAGACGTTCGAGAGGCTGACCGAGAGATATATTAGGGATGAGGTGCTCTTGGCCTCCCCGCTGCATAGAGGGAAGCATGATTTTCAGGCAGGCTGCTCAGTAGAAACTGCGCTTCATGCTGTTGTGGCGAAATGGTAGCAGCAGCTAGAACAAAAGGGGTATGCTGTGGGCGATTTCTTGGATATGGGGGGTGTTTTCAGCAACATTTCTCCAGAAGCCATCCGTAGAGAGGCTCTGAGATGTAGCGTACCGTACCAGCTTGCACGCGGGATAGGAAGCATGCTACGTCGGAGAAAACTTGAAACCAGATGGGGTGAGGGCGTAGTAAGGGGAATGGCTACGCTAAATGAAGAGGGGTATTATATTTAGGGATATGCGGATGACATTGTAATCCTAGTCAGGGGAGCTGATCTGGATACACCGACGGTTCTTATGAGGTCGGCGCTGCGCATTGTAGAGCTCTGGTGCGATAGCTCAGGGCTCTCGGTAAATCCTGAAGAAAACAACCTGGTCATTTTCACGGGAATCTATAAAATTCCAAAAGCTGACGCTCCTGTATTTCGCGGTGGGGAGCTGAAGTTTCCAGATTTGGTTAGATTACTGGGGGTAATCCGAGATAGCAAGCTGAACTGAGCGAAGCACCTGGAGACCCAATGCAGGAAGTTTGTCATGACTTTTTGGATGTGAAGGAGAGCCTTCGGGTTGGCGTGGGGTCTAGGGCCTAAAATGATTTCGTGTCTATACTCTGCTGTCCTAAAACCCAGGCTTCTACATGCTGCCGTGGTCTGGTGGCCACGGGTGGAACTCAAAACAATGCAGGACAGGCTGTGAAGATTACAAACGCTACAATTTAGGAGTTTGACTGCAGCTAGGCACTAGGCACACTAGACTCCCGAGGTGAGGAAGGGTCAGAAGCAGGAATTGATGACAGCAAGTGAGGAAAAGTGATAAGGATACCACTTGGTCGACATGCTAGTGTCTTTCTGGCGGAGGTCTTGGCCGTCCTTCGCTGTGCTGAAACACTAATAGAAGGAAACGCTGCTGGCAGACAGATTACTATCTGTTTCGACAGCCAAGCGATACCAACTGCAATAAGGAAACCAGATGTAACATCAGAACTGGTTTGGGAATGCAAGAAGGCATTGAACCAACTTGCAGAAAGAAACAATGTGGCTCTATTATGGCTCCCTGGCCACACAGGGATCAAGGGCAATGGAAAGGCGGACCAGTTGGCGAAACGCGGCGTAGCAAGTGAATGCATAGGACCAGAACCAGTACTGGGAATAGCGTCTTGCTGTATCGGTTTGGCCATTAAAAGCAGGATCCGAACAAAATACCCGGAATACTGGGAGGAGATCCAGGGTTGCCGTCAGGCGAAATCCATCCTGGGTTATACCCATAGGATGGACAGGGCGAAGGAAATCCTGGGTGTACCCATAGGATGGACAGAGCCAGGGAAATCCTGGGCTTACCCATAAGATGGACAGAGCCAGGGAAATCCTGGGTTCACCCAAGAAAGATATGAGGACAGTGGTAAAGATCCTAACTTGTCATAACCACTTAAACCATCATATGCACAAAATGGGGTATAACCCCGCGACAGAGTACAGGAGATGCGGCAGGGATGATAAAACATCCCTGCATGTACTATGTCAGAACCCGGCATCAGCTGGGCTCAGGCAACAGATCCTCGGAGCCCATTTTATGGGAACAGAGAAAATTACAACACGGTCATTAGTCGACATACTAGGCTTCATCAAGAGGTCTGATGTCAACTGCTAAGAGCGAATAAGTAAGGGTGTGGCACAGTAGGCTTTATAGCATGAGCGCCAGATAAGCTCCTAGTGTGCTCCTTGCATGTCCTAAAACTAACTAACATTTTGCCAAAAAGACCAGAGTAGTCAGTAGTACCAGAAGTTTTACCATTAAGTTTTATGAACAGTTGATTCAATGGCAATTTATTTTCGTGAAGCTAAAAGACGGCCCACTGTAAAGTTCTTTCTCATTCAATTTCTAGTCTTTGTATAATACCAGAATGCTCACCGGTATTCGTAGGACAACCATCGCATCCGATACAATTTAGGTACAATAAATTAATTCCGTTTATCTTAAAAAGTGCCAATATTGTATTTAAGACATCCTCAGCTGCCGTAGATGATAAAGATACGAAACCTAAATAAGAACCTCTAGGTTCTTGCGTAAGAGAAGTGTGTTCTTCTGGCTGTGTTGTTTGTTTCAATATTCTATCATTCACTCTTACCATACGTTTTGTTTCGTCTTTTCTTCCATCAAAGAAAAGAGCTTCCAGTTTTACAACCGATGGTAACTTTTCTGTTTGGAATTTCAAGCGAAATCTTATTCATTTTTGATAAACTTTACTTTGATCAAAAACAAGCCCTTCAACTTTAGAAATGTACTTACTTACGCAATACAATAGTAAAGGAGGCAGTGCTGCAGCTCTTCGATTTTCTATTCCGGATCGGTCACAAGCTGCTAGATATGTTAGACATTTTATTCTAGTTTATTTTGCCAAGTTCATTTTGTCAGGAAACCGCTGCTTATCTTTATCTTCATCTTCATCCTTATCCTCATCCTCACTAAAATCCATCTCGTCTCTCTCGTTTTCAGCAATGTCGATGGAAAATATTTCTCCGGTAATTCCATGAGGAAGTTTGTCACAATAACTTTGAAGTTCTCTACGTTTTTTTGATGTTCCACTTTCTCTATTGAAAAGTTCTTCATGTATTCGTCGTTTCTCTTGCTCATCAGGATGCTTAGTTCTGATCAATTTTTCGAATAATATTCATCTATTTCCTGAAGTTCATTGTTCTAACAGAGATGGCCTGTCAGATTCAGATAATTTTTTCTTGCAAGAGCACAATTCACATTCCCACTTACAAATTGCCTAATCAAAAAGCCTGTAGCTTTCTTACTTAAACAACTTGATTTTTTTACCAAAGTTCGACTTCTTATTAGTTCGTTCATAGCTCTTTGTCAAATTAAGAAGTACAGTACGCTATTTCGAAATTATGTCTACAAAAGTTTTATCTAAAATGCTTGTTATCGAAGTTTATTTCTTTATTTCTATTACTTTTAACAATGACAAATTATCAATACTAGAAGAAGATGAATACTTCTTGTTTTATTCTTCCAACAAATGTTAATTTGAAAAAAGGTGTGTCTCATGACATCCATGTGATATGGCAACTTACTGCCGTCGAACGTACAACAATCTTTAAGAATCTTACACCTTCTTCACTTTTCTTGAGATATCTTACAAAAAATTATAAAACTATACGAATGTTATACGAAGAAATGCAAAGTGATGTCAAATACATGTGTAATATGGCATTCGTGATCAAACTATGTGCTGCAGTTAACTACAAGTCGACTATGAAAGCCAAATTTTTGTTTTAAATGTCTTCAATACTTAATTTCGAAAATTTGGGTAAAATGCGAACATAAAATCATTTTTTATGAGGTATGTACTGCACATGGAATTATATCATGACATCATAGACATAAGATACACTGTTAAAAATGTTTGGAATTTTCCAACACTTCTACAATACAAGCATAAGGTAAAATTGCCAACACGGTATTGGAATGACGAAACTGCAATACATGTATTGTAAGTGTTGTAAATCGTAAAGTCACCGTCGAGCATTCCAATAAATGTATTGTCGCGTTTATAAGTCGAAACCTGCGCACAAGGAATTCACGGAATTTAAGGTATTCACGGGATTCGATATATTCACGGTATTCGAGGAAATCACGGATTTCATGTAATTCACGGAATTCAAGGAATTCATGGAATTCATGGAATTCACAGAATTAATGGAATTCACAAAATTCATGGAATTCATAGAATTGATGGAATTCACAAAATTCATGAAATTCATAGAATTCACGGAATGCATGAAATGTACAGAATTCACAGAATTTATGAAATTTGCAGAATTCATGGAATTCATAGAATTTATGAAATTCACGGAATTCATGGAATTAATAGAATTCACGAAATTCACTAAATGTATGGAATTCACGGAATTCATGTCATTCAATCAATTCACGAAATTCACTAAATCTGTAGAATTCACGGAACATACTGAATTTAAGGAGTTCACGAACTTTATGGAATTCACGGAATTCATGGAATTCACGTAATTTACTGAATTTGTAGAATGAGCAGAATTGATGGAATTCACCAAATTCACCAAATTCATGGAATTCATGAAATACATTGAATTTACGGAATCCACAGAATTCATGGAATTCAATGATCTGCAGAAATTCACTGAATTTAAGAAATACACGGAATTTATTAAATTCACGGAATTCATGGAATGCACTAAATTCAAGGAATTGATGGAATTCAAGGAATTCGCGGAATTTATGGAATGCATGTAATTCAATGAATTCAAGAAATTCAAGGAATTCACAGAATTTGCAAAATTCACGGAAATCAAGGAATTCATGAAATTCACGAAATTCAAGGAATTCGTGAAATTCAAGGAATTTACGGAATTCAAGAAATTCACGGAATTTAAAGAATTCATGGAATTCAAGGAATTCTCGGAATTTAGGGAATTCTCGGAATTCATGGAATTCAAAGAATTCACGGAATTTAAGGAATTCATACAATTCATGGAATACATGGAATTCAAGGATGTAGTGGGATTTACGGAGTTCAAGGAATTCATGGGATTCAAGGAATTCACTGAATTCACGGAATTGACTGAATTTGCGGAAGTCGCATTTCATGAATTCCTTGAATTTTGTGAATTCGTTGGATGCCGTGAATTCCCTGAATTCATTGAATGCCGTGAATTCACTGAATTCCATGAATTCCTTGAATTTCATAAATTCAGTGAATTCCGTGAATTCTGTAAATTTCATAAATTTCGTGAATTCTGTGAATTTTATGAATTCAGGGAATTTAATTAATTCCGTCAATTCCATGAATTCTGAAAATTTCGTAAATTCCATGAATTACGTGAATTACGTGAATTCCGTGAATTCCGTACATTTCATGCATTCCGTGAATTCTGTGAATTCAATGAATTCCTTGAATTCCGTGATTTCATCGAATATCGTGATTTCCTCGAATACCGTGAATTCCTCGAATTCCTTGAATTCCTCGAACTCCATAAATTTCATTTTATCCTTGAATTTCATGAATTTCTGGTATTCCATGAATTCCTTGAATTCCCTGAATTCATTGTACGCCGTGAATTCACTGAGTTCCATGAATTCCTTGAATTCCATGAATTCCATGAATTCCTTGCATTTCATGAATTCCTCGAATTTTATTGATTCCCTGAATTCCTTGAATTCCGTGAGTTTCATGAATTTCTTAAATACCGTGAATTGCAACAATTTCGTGAATTCCTTCAATTCCATGAATTTTGAAAATTCCGTAAATTCCGTAAATTCCGTAAATTCCATAAATTCCGTGAATTCCGTACATTTCATGCATTTCGTGAATTCTGGTAATTTCATGAATTCCATGAATTCCTTGAATTGAATGAATTCCGAGATCCCCTCGAATACCGTGAATTCCTTGAATTTCTAAAATTCCAAGAATTCCAAGAATTCCTTGAATTTCAAGAATTCCTTGAATTTCAAGAATTCCATGAATTCCGTGAATTCCTTGAATTCTAAGAATTTCTTGAATTCCTTGAATTCCATGAATTCCATGAATTCCTTGAATTCCATGAATTCCATGAATTCCTTGAATTCCATGAATTGAAATACGGGAAATCTCCCGGTGTAATATTTTTCTCCCGGCTTTATCCCGGTTCTCCCGGGTGAGTGGCCACCCTGCAAATATAAAAAATATATTGTTGTCATTCATTCATTCATTCATTCATTCTATGCACACAGTTCCTGGCTATTTCCAAGTGCTCGAAATTACAGGCCAATTCCCGGTTTTCCGAGTCAGTGGCCACCCTGAATTAAATTTCAAACAGTTGTTAGATTTTTTAAAGCTGACAAGAAACTTTACAATTTTACAGATCTTTTAGACACTGAATTAATATTATAAAGTTATTCAAAATTGATATGCAAATATAAAAAAGCATTGTGAAAATTAAAAATAATTTAATTAATAATAATTTAAATCTTTAGAAAATATACAGAATAAATACGAAAATTAAATGTAATTTATTTATGTAAAAAAAATCTGCAACTTTGTAAAATTTTGAGTAAGATTCCAATTTATGCCGAAATATCAATTTGATCAATTTTATATGTCTGAGGAACTTCAAGATATGAAAAGTTCTTCAGACTATAAAATGTAATGAACTTTTCAATGAGAATGTTCAAGTTCATGCCAATTATTTCTAAGGAAGAAATTTAGAATAGTATAAGGATCGTCGGTTTACTGCCAACTTTTTCCTGTTAGTGAACATACAGACTCTGAAGTACAAACCGGCTCGCTGAAACAAACAGAGCCTGCGTGAAGGTTCCTCGACGACCCTTTTTGGGCTCCCTGCAAATAAAAATGTTATCAAACGCATGTTTTAGAGCAGTATTAATGTATTACAGGGAGCACAACGCAAAAGGAGCTCTAAAAGGGGGTAATTTTTTTCACGAAAAGGAGAAAACTAAGGGGAAAAATTAAATATTAAGTTTTGAATGTAGAAACGAAGAAACATTTTGCTTATAAGAATTTTTATATTTGCAAATATTATTAAATAACTTTTTAATGACTTCTGCCTATTGAAAAATTAATTTTTGAAAAATCGATATACTTAGGTTGGAAATTCATTCACGAATGTATAAAAAAAGTCAGATAAGAAAAATTTGTTAAATAAAGAATTTTTATATGTTTAAAATTATTCTCATAATCAATTAAATATTTCTTTCCAAGATTCATTATTTCGGCCTTACTGTATATCGACGCCTCCATTCAATATGAGTCCATCTGCTGACAGCGCCGTGTATGGACTATGTGCTGTGTATAAGCATAGGGAATAGTCTCATACAGGGCGCTATAAGCACATAGACTCATATTGAATGGAGGCGTCGATATAAGTCTTTGATTGTGAATTTCAAGTTACTCTTTTCAATGCTCTTAAATTCAGATAAAAAATAGTTCAAGTTTAAGCGCCTAAAATATCTTATATTTCAAAAATATTTCATTTATGTTGATTAAACGAAAAAATATTTTAGCTTTAACGTTTTATTTAAATCCTAAATAGTTTAGTTTGAAAACGTTCGAATAATCATTTGTACATTTTTTATTGGTAAGATAAATTAAGAATTGAGACTGCTCAACTGTCCTATAAAGATTTAAAATTCAAGTCGATCAATTTCGAACGTTTCACTTTAAATTGTCCAAGTTAGAACATTTAACTTTGCAGTAGATCAACTTGGAATATTCAATTTTTAAATTATTTAACTTTGTACATTTCAATTTAAAACATTTCACTTTCTCATACTTCTTTTTAAAATTGCGATATCTTTTTTAACTGTTCCAATTTTATATTGGATAACAACTTCTGCTTCCCAGGGTGACCGAAGAACTACAATTTCACAATTCTCTTCTTTTCCCTGATTTTTCCCTGACACAATTTTGAATTTAAATTAGTTAATTTTTTATTTATTCCACGGAATTTAAAAGAATTCAAAAGTATTCGATGAAATTTATAATTTAATTTATAATTATTATTAGGATAAATTAGGATCTATTAGGATAAATTCATAATATTTCAAAACAATTCAATTGAAATTCAAAAGAATTCAAATGAATTAGAAATAATTTGAAAAATCTAAAAAATTTCTTTCTTTTAAGTAAAATTAGAGTGAATTTAGAGGAATTTGAGAGATTGAGAAGAATTCGATGAAATTTATAAAAATTTATGGTAACTTGAGAACAATTCAAGAATATAAATTAGGAAGAATGTATTAAATTGAGTAAGCATGAAAATTCAAATTTTGGACGCACAAAAAATAATGGAAAATCAAACATTCTATTTTGTCGGCAAACTATGCAAGATATGAAAAAAGATGAATAAAAAAAAATTGTGCAACCAAAAAAGCTCCACAATATTGTTATTAATCAATTTTTTATGGGACGCGTAGTTTTGTTTTTATTCGTAAAAAACAATATTAAAATGATAACATTAAATTTTTGGACAAACGACACAAACTACGAAAAACAAATCTTCACAGGGATGCGGGAAAGTAGTATAGGTAGGCATATCAGATGCACGATGAACTGAGATAGTTTAAAAAAATTAAGTAAATAAATCTTATCGTGAGAGGAGGGGGGGGGTCTAACAGCACCCACCCTGACCACTTTTTGGATACTTTTGACAAAAATTTCTAAAACTCTTAAACCTTTTTTTCTTCAAATTTTGCAATTGCTCTAAAATTAATTTTATGGTAATAATACGTAATATATATATATATATATATATATATATATACACCACCCATCTCACTGTTGTGAGACGTGGCCATGAGTGGGATTTACCGTGGTTCTACTAGGAGTCGGTGTCATTTTTAGATGGCAGTTGCTCCCAGTAGGACCCGGCGGTGGTTGTTAACCTTATTTTTAAATTATATATATAAAAAATTTTCATAGGTTTTCCCTGAAATATGCTCACCCTGGGTTCTGGCTTCCACATTTTCAACATATGCTTTAAAATTTGTCCGCTTAAACTTTTTTTTAAGAGTGTTTATTTTTTATTGTATTTTCAACTATCGTATATTTAAAGAGAAAAGGGGAAGTTTTTCGAGCATAGAAGGAACAAGAGGAATTAAAAAAGGGGTAACAGAGAGGAATGGGGATGTGATCCCTGGTATTATGTACAAAAAAATTAGGTTAAATTATAAAATATGGTATATAAAATTCTGAAATTACGAGAATAATATTAACAATCATGTGATCCAAAACCTGAATTATTAACCTAAGTAACTAACTTTTTGTATAGGCATTTCACTAAAATCATTCATTATAAATGAAGTTACAACAAATAACTTCATAAACAATATTAAGAAAATAATAAATCCTACAAAAAAATGAATGCATATTCTTATTTTTTCGGAGTCACAATTCCCAAAATAACATATTCTCAAATTTCCTGAACTTGCTTTTTATTGACCCTGTTTTTCTGCTAAGAAAACAAACATGAAATCTTGCTGAATCGTAATTTGGATTAATAAATTAATTTAAAAACCAGACGTTCGGTGTCAAAGTTGGATAAACACGTAATTGGTGCTTTTATTCGAATGGACGTGACTGCGTCAAAAGTTACTAAAAATCAGGCCATGAATTAACGCAAAATCAATAAATATTTAATGATAAATAACTCGTGTTTGGAATGCCCTTGCAAAAATCTTTGCCATCTGCACCAACATCTACTTCTCGACATCAGTTCCGAGAGTTCAAAAGTTTCCCAGGCATCTTAATTATTCTCAAACGATAGAAAGCTTTAAAAGTTGATTTAGGTCAGTCTTTCTTCTTATTTTTCAATCAAATTCTCCTTACCTGGGAAAATACCCTGCAGACGTTCCTCGCCAGTAAAGCCATTTTCCACGGTGGATCCAAGCAGTCGACATCTGATCAGCTTAGTATCAGGAACGTAACATGTTTTGCTACCCTGGGGTTTGCCCTCTCTATTTTCAGACGTACTAATTTTGGTTTATCTGAAACCTTCTGAAAAAACTAACCTCTTTCAAATAACCGCACTTGGTTCATGTTCAGTGAACTTCACTCAGGTGAAAATTTTTGTGAAATATGTCAAAAAGAAGAAGATAGTTTTATGCATTTTTCAATAAAAACACTGTTGAATTAAATACGCTACTGATCTCTTCGTAAGTGTTCGGTAGTTTTCGGCAAAATCGTGTGACCAAGTGAAGAAAACGAAAGTACCTATAAACGCGCATGTCGCCTCGAATCGTGAATCTTTACGAACTTGTTTTTTCACTTTTTTCCGACTTTTGTTTCTAGAATTACACGAAAGAAAAGAAATGCGTCCTGGCCGTTGTGATTTAAATCGAATTCTTGGACTTTTCTATGTGAAATTCTCCACTCAGTGCCTCTGAACTTTCGAGTAAATCTGGAACTTGAATCCCTGGTGAATTTTTATAGCGTGCTATTTCCCAGCTTGGTTACTCGGAAATGCTCGGAATAGAATCGAAATAGGGGGAAAAAAGGATACGAACAAGTAATCTATTTTTGCGGAAAATCTCGGTGAAAATTCCTTCCAGGTCGATTGGAGACGATGGTCGACAACCTGATGGAGAAAATACCAGATCAAGAAGTGGCAATGCCAGAGCAAAAGACTGGTAAGTAAACATCTTTTTTATGACGAAAAAATATTATTTTATTTTTCTATAATTTTCATGTATTTATACAATTTTTATGTGATATGAAAGTACAGTTTTGCCCGCATTGACTATGAATTTGCACTTCTCATTCACAATCGCGAAAAAATTTATTTCTCCATTTTTCGCATTTTATGGTCATCTTTTGTTTTTTAAATTTTTCCTGCAATATTTTTTATTTCATTCCGTAATTCGGGATAATTAAAACTCCATTTATAGAAACATATTTTATAATTATTAAGGACAGATTTTTAAGTGCATGGGTTACTTTGGGATCATTAATAAGAATGTGTAATGTGAATTAACAGAGCTGAATTAGAATATAAAAATATAATGAGTCACGCACGTAGAGGACTTCCTTATTTGTAGAATTGCTACGAGATATAAATTCTTATCATTGACTGCGCGTTTATGTTTACATTTTTCTCAAAGGCGAATTTCTTGTTTGTCCTTAAATGCTCCTCCAAATTACCTTGAGAAATTTATTTCGTTCTCAAGGTATGGTAAAATAATTCGAATTTTTAGTTTTTAAAGCTAAATATCATAAGATAATTACCCAAATTATTTTTAATTTATCTCATAAATTAGTATAGACTGGAGAGAGGATTTTTGAGAAATTTTTTGTTCATAGCGAAACGTTTTATCTGGTTTTGGGAACATTATTTTGATTTCTGTGTCATCAAGAATTTATTACAACAATAGATAGATTAATTGTACAATTTTGTGTTAGGAAAAAATTTCTCGTTTAGAAATTTGAAATAATGATATTTTAAATTGAAAATTATCAGGGTTGCCGTTGGACCGGGAAAATCGGGAATTTTTTGAGTCCGGGAAAGACCAGTAAATGACAGTGAATTTATTTTTTGTCGGGGAATTTCACACATTTTTAGAAGAAAATTCTGTCCAATCGCATGAAATATTACAAATTTAAAATATGTTGGATTTAAAAAAAAAAAATTAATGTTAATTTAAATTCTTAACTTTTTTAATTATGGAATCAGTCAGTTTATAATGGGTAATTCTAAAATATTTTACTTCACAAATTTCCCATTGTAGGTCTTCTTTTTCAAGCATACGTTTTCAATTTAAAGAATTTTAAAATGCCGCTTTGAAGACTTAAAATCTTAAACAATTGATAATTGAAACCGTTTGTAATTGAAAACTTGTGATACAAAACATTTAAATTGATCAGCTGTAAATATAAATTAATTAATGATTTGTGTAATTGAACTGTTAGTAGTTCGTGAATTGAAAATGGAACAATAATTGATTTTCCAAGATGATTCTGTAACTGTTCAAAAGTAAGCAATTTACAAAATTAAACGCTAAAAATTCAACTGTTTCTGTTCGAAAGCCTTAATACCTTATTAAGTTACAAATCTTATTCAAATGTTGTTTCAATCCAAAATATTATTTTTTTAACCCATTCAATTAAAAATTGTTTAATTAAGCAAAAGAACAATTTTTTAATTTTTATCAATATTTGACGGTTCATTTAAAGTGAGTAATTATAAACCAAGTATTCAAAACTAAATAATTTGTAAATGAATCGTTTGAAATAGAAAGCCTTATTAAAGCATACGTAATGTAAATATATTAAATATTATATTACTATATTAAATATATTAAAGCCTTATTAAAAACCCTATTAAAAAAATTTAATTTGTGATTGCAAATTTTGAATTTTTATGTATAAATAACAATTGAATAATTCTTAATTTACAAACAATTGGAGTAACTTTGAGAGATATTTAGAAGTGTCAAAAAATTCAAAATTGATTCAAAACTTGAAAATATTGTACAAAATTTCCAAAATTGTCAAAAAAGAATCTGGAAGATTTTAACAAAATGTAGATTTTGGAAGATTTCGAAATTAAATTTTTCAGCTTTTTCAGGATTTTGAAAGGTTTAAAGAGAATACACATTTTTTATCAAGATTCCTGTGAAAATTTAAAATGATTCTTTATTTCGAAAAAATGCTTTTAAGAGCATATTTAAAAAGAATTAAAAACAAAAGCAAATTTAGAGGTATAAATAACATTAGAATAATTATTTAATTCAAGCATCTTGAAATAAAAATAATTTGACTTCTAATTCAGAAAGTTTTCAGTTAAAAAAAATTAAAATGATATAATTTAGAAAACTTACAAATTTATTGATTTTTTTCAATTTAGAGCTTTGGAAATGATAGCGTGGATTTATAATTTTTAACCAGAAATCTTTGAACTTCAAAATTTAATAAATATTTTGAACATTAAAAATTAAAAATTTTGCAGTTCGACGGAATTTAATAAAAATTGTTGAGTTGAAAAGTGTTAAAAGCTTTCATTTTATACGTGTAAATTATTGAGTGTTTGAATAAAAAAACTTTTTTCAACTTCCATGTTAAAAGTATAAAATTCAAAGGAGTTCCATTTTGAGTGCTTCAATTTGCAATTCAGTTTTTATTAATTCAAGTGAAAAAATCTTTACCTTTAAGAGTTCGATTTTTTAAATTTCAATGACCGTGAAAAAATCTTGTGAACCGGGAAATGACCGGGAACTTTTTCCTCGATTAAAGTGGCCACCCTGAATTATTTAAAAATATTCTTTGCTTCTATTTTAATATTTTCAATCGTTTAGCAAATACAATTATCTTATTAAACATTTTAAATTGCTGAACTTTAAACTATAAAATGTAAAATACTGACAACTGGGTGCTAGATTCAGAATCATCAGCAATAAAGTTTTTATTATTGAAGACTTGAAATAATTTATTTTCAAGCATCTTAGCGGTGTGCAGTGGTTTGTTTCAATTTTCATTACAAGTTTAAACACGCTTGGAACATTGAATTTTTCGAAATAGAAAAAAAACTAACTGTACATCAAACCGGCTTGATATCCTTAGCTTATTATAATTTAAACAATAAAAATTACTCCCTTTTTTGACTCAATTTTTCTCCCCCAAAAAGGAGTCATTTTGATTTAAAAAGTGATATGTAATAATCTAAGGAAATCAATGAATAAGAATATGAATATAAGCCGGATGATGTGCAGTTCGATTTTTTTCTATTTCTAAAAATCCAACGTTCCAAGCGTATCTAAATTTGTAGTGAAAATTGAACTGTTTTAAATGCCAAACTCTGAGTCTAGCAAATCATTGCTTATATTCTTGCAACATTTCTTCAGTTAATTTATTATTTTCAGTACAATAAAAAATTATTGTCAAGTGTCAGAATCTCTGTGATCGTTGCGAAAAATGAACAGATTCAAATTAACGAAAGTTTTATTTTATGAGTCTTGACAAGTATATTCCTTTGTCACTGTAATGCTAAAAGACTAGGTCGTAAATCAAGACCTATGTCTAGTACTTATTGTTAAACTTTATTATTCTCCTCCTCCTACGCAGAAGTTTTTTGCATTCTCCATGAAGAATCTCGATTGTTTTTTAGCCGAAGTAGAAGGAGAAACTAAACGAAAGTTTCGTCGGAAGATCTGGGTTAATATGCTTAGGAAGGAAGCTGTGACCCTCTCTTCCAATAATGCACACAATAGGATACCAAATTTTGTTGGTGCAGCAGCCGCAGCTAAACGATTGAGCGAATTAGAAGAATTTAAGCAGGCTCAGGTTATCAAAATTAGTCCGGATAAACCTCAGGAATCAGTAAAGAATATAGCTCTCGAAAATGGTAAAGAAATTCTCGTTCCGAAACCAAGACTAAAGTCTGGTCTATTCAATCTCGTTAGTCATGTCACGAATCCTACTGAGGAAGAATTAAAAAATGTTGTGACCAGACATGGCATTCAACAACTCGAGAAACCAGTTGGTTTAGACGTAAATCTGAAGGTAAGTACTCATACATCTTTTCAATTTGTTTCGTTCTTTATATTTTTACTACCATGTAAATTTTTCAAAACTTCTTTCTGATGGAAAAATACTTTGAAAACAGTCTTAGAATTATAAATTATGGAAAAGGTTTTGAAATCGAAGATTATTTACGTCCAGGAACGAATGATGAAGTGATATAAATACAATATGAAATAATGAAATATTATAAATTTAGGTTTGCTACAGGTGAGGGAATTCAGGAAACTCAGGGAAAAACTGAAAGAGTCAGGAGATTTTCAAGGCTGCTGCGCAGTCACTTTTTTAAATGAAAATATCATTTTCGTCACTTTTCTGGCAATAACTTAAAACAGAGAATGCAAGGGTAACCACTATTGGATTCAGGTCTATACCTATTTTTGAATTTTCTTGAATTCCCTTGAATTCTCTTGAATTATTTTTAATTCACCCTAATTTTTGTTAATTCATCTTGAATTCGTATGAATTTCATCGAATTCTCTTTAATTCACGTGAATTCTTCTGAATTCACTCAAATTTGACTGAAATAAATGGAATATTTTGAATTGTTTTCAATTAATTTGGAATTCACCTTGAATTCTTATTAATTTATTCAGAATTGTTTAAAATTTTTTTGAATTCTTGAATTCTCTGAAATTTTTTCTAATTTAGCCTGAATTTTGTTTCTATTCGCTTGATTTATTTTCAATTTACTCAATTCAATGGATTTTTTTAATTCTCCAAAAGTCTATTAAATTCACCTTGAATTCGTAGGCATTTCATTAAATTCTGTTGTATTCTCTTGATTTTTAAAAAGATTTTTCAACTCCTTCCAATTCACTTGATTTTTTAATGAATTTCGTAGAATTTTCCCATTTTACTTAATTCAATGAATATTTCTTTTAAAATGTTGATGTTCGTTGTTGGTTTTTAGGGTAAGGTAAACAGAATACAATTAAATTGTTTCAAATGTTTCGGCGATAAAAATGTCAATTTTTAGTTTAAAGATAAAATAAGAATATTCTTGCGAGATATTAAGTTTCTGAATACTGATAAACAAAGTTTAATGTAAAAAAGAACCAGTTCCGAAAAAATCGACCGATAATTTTGAGATTAATATTTCATGAGTTTGCAAAATCGGTCCTGGATGGCGATTAAAAAACGAATTTTCAATTTTTTGCAAAAAATAAAGACCAAAAAAATAATAATAATTTTAATTAATTAATATATATAAATGCTAAAAAGTTGAAAAAACTTATTACGTTAAAAATGTAACTTAATTGTAACTAAAATTTAAATTAAAAAAAATATTGTATCAAAAAATGATATATCGAAAAAATATGTTTACCACAATGTATATTAAATTTCTTAAGATTTTTTATATGCAAAAAACTCATTTTCGATAAAAATGTTTGTTATATAGTTCTGAATTGCCACCCTTCATTTTTCGTTGAAAAATCGTCTTTTTGGTGGAAAATTCAACTATTTAGTTGAAAGTGGTTTCGATTGAAAATTCATTTCTTGGGTTTAAAATTTAACTATTTGGTAGAAAATTAATCTTCTTGATAACAATGTATCTTTTTGGTTGAGAATTCATTTCTTTGGTTGAAAACTTGATTATATTTTTGAATAATTAACTATTCTTCTTTGAGTGGAAAATTGATCTTTTTTAGTTTGAAAACTCAACTATTTGATAAAAAAATGTATGTATTCTGTTGGAAATTCGTTTTTTTTTGTAGGAAAGTAATCTCATTAGTTGAAACTGTATCTTTTGGTTGAAAATTCATTTGTTTGGTTGCAAATTCCAGTATTTTATTGAAAGTTCGTTTTTGTATTAGCTGAAAATTAACTTTTTGCAACACCCACCTCGAAAGTGAGGACTTCCATGCCTCTAAATGATATTCAAAGTAGTTCAATCCAACAGACTGTTCGGGAATAATAATGGTGCATGCGCACTTTGAAACATGTCTATTTTGCGAATCGACGCAGTAAGCGCGCTAGTGCACTTTAGAGATGAGTAACTTTGCACACCGGCAAAATAAAAATGTTCTTAAAATTCGCATAAAAAAATTATCCAGATATTTGACTGAAACCCACCATACGGGATTTGGAATTTGGTGAAAAGTGTAAAAAAGTGCTAAATAATTTTCTCGGGTGGTTGTTACAAAAACTAGCGTGTAATACACGTACGCACAGGCGATTGCCGAAGAGTGTGAAACTTGCTGCAAGTTTCACACTCTTCGGCAATCGCACATTTTGCGCACTTGTATCACAATTAGCTATTTTTAACTTAAAATGTAACTATACCAGTTTTGTTTGAAAATGTATCTTTTTCACTTAAAAATGTATTTATTTCATTGAAAATCCATATTTTTGGACCTAAGATTCAACTTTTTTCTGTAGAAAATAAGTTTTTTGTGGTTTTAAAATACAACAGTTCTGTTGGAAAATGACTTTTTTCGTTAACAATTCATATCTTCGGGTTGAAAACTTCATGTGAAAATTAAGCTATTTTAATTGAGGATTCAAATGTACGGTTTCAAATTTAACTATTTTGTTGAAAATGCCTTTTTCTTGTTTGGAAATTAATCATTGGTTCAAAATTGATCTTTTTCAGTTGAAAACTCACCAGTATGGTTTAAAATTCATGTATTTTGTTGAAAATTCTTTTTTTTTTTTGCAGAGAATTAATATTCTTGGTTGAAAGTTCATATCTTTGGTTAAAAATTGAAATATGCTGTATGCCTGTTGTCACTGAAAGTGTCTAAAATAGATTTAGAACAAACCCTTTTTATGCATTAACATTACTGATCTCCTAGGTATAAGGTTGTTTTTATACCTGAAAGAAAAATTAATAACTGTCAAGGAAAATTAAAAATTTGTCAGGGAAAAGTCAGGGAATTTCGAGTTTGGGATTTTGTAGCACCCTGATATAGATGATAAACATGTGTAATTGTGTATCAGAATTGTCCTCCCAACGAAGGGGATACCTACAGTAAAATATTTTCTATCAGCTGAAAGTAACCTTTTTTTAATTAAAGGTGGATCTCGTGGTTCTGGGTTCGGTATGCGTGAGTCCTGCGGGCTACAGAATCGGTGAAGGTGAGGGATACGCAGATCTGGAATTTGCGATAATGACCAAGATGGGTGCCGTGAACGGAGACACGATCATAGTGACAACTGTCCACGATCATCAAATTCTCGACGATCTGCCATCCAATCTTTTTCAAGCGCACGACGTCCCCGTGGATATAATCGTGACTCCGACCAAAACCATTATAGTCAATCCAAAGCTTAGAAAGCCCGACTCTATCCTCTGGAACCTTCTGAGCAATAGAAGAGTGAAGTCGATGCCGATTCTTCAAGAGTTGAAAGGAGTGGAGGAAAAGTTAGTATTTTGGTCTTGAATAGGGACGGACTGGCGTGGGACTAAATCGATATAATTACTGAATTACTTAAATCTGATGAAATTCCGCGATACCCCTTGAAATATTATAAAATTAATTCTGAATTTTACAATCAGTTGAAATCTCCATTAAATCCCTTAAAACCCCGTTAAATTCCATGAAATCTGATGATATTTCTTGAAATCCTAGAAAATTTATTAACACTAGAAGTAACGGAGTTCACCGTACCCCTTGAAGTACCACGTGGGTAATTTTTGACCCACAGTGGGAAACCACCGTTTTATTTGTATTTGAGTGGTGTTTTGGGTGTAGCCATCTTTATAGTACGTTTAGGAAGATTCTAAATTGTAACCAAAGTATAATTCGGTCTCTAAAATGAATAGTACACTGTTATAGATAAATTTTCAGAAATAAAAGTTTTATTACAATTTTTAAGTTTACAGAAGAAATTCCTCAGTATGTTATCAAACATCATTAAAAAAGTACGTAAAACAAAGCAAGATGTTTTTTTGTTGTAAAAATAATAAAACAGAGTCAAATCACTAACAGACAGGCTGAGAAACAATTTAGAGTTTCAAAACCGGTGTTATTGATATCAAATTGCGGTAAACTGCATATGGGTCAAAAATGACCCACGTGGTACTTCAGGTATAACAAGTAAATTTCTCATATTTCTAGGTGGGCTAGAAAAACGAAATTTTGGTAAGTTGCAGAACACCATAAATGATTAAACGTCACGGGAGCGTTTGGTCCTCTGATTATTATAGACGGGGTTACGGCCCTCGATAAACCCTCGTGGTTAAAAAATGAGCCTTGGAATATTTCAAAATATCCTAAAACCTTAAACGTCTTATAAAATCCTTTCAAAACTCCAGGGAATTCTTAAAAACTTCATAAAATTGGTTTAAATCCTTTAAAATCATTAAAATTCTTGTAATTTCTCTGCCATTTTTTTAATCTCTGGAAAATTCCTTAGAATATTTTAATATACTCTAAAATATTTTAAATACTTTGAAATCTCTTGAAATACATTAAAATTTTGTAGGCTCTTGGAGATTTTTTGCAATATTTTACAATACGCAAAAATCTGTAAAATCTCTTAAATCTCGCGAAATTCCTTGATACCCCGTGAAATGTTACGAAATTACTTCAATCCGTTGAAATAAAAAAAAACATGAAATCCCGTAAAGTTCCATGAAATCTGATATTTCCTGAAATCCTAAAGAATTGATTAAAATACATTGAGAGCTTTTAAAATCCGTTAAAATTATTTAAATCCTTGTGGATCTAATAACATCCGTTAAAATCCCTTAAAAATCCCTTGGAATCTTAAAGCATCCTAAAAACTTATGTGTCCTATAAAATCCTTCCAAATGTTCCAAAAGGTTAGGAAATTCTTTAAAACCGCATACAATCTTTTTTAATCCTTTAGAATCATTAAAATCCTTGGAAATTCCCTGAAATTTCTTAATTATCTGGAAAAATCCTTAGAATATTCTATTATACCCTGAAATATTTCAAATCTTACAAAAACTCTTGAAATATCTTGACATTTTTTAAACTCTTGAAAATTCCTTTAGAATATCCTTAAACCTTCAAAAGTCTTGAAAATCTTTGGGAATCCCTTGAAATATTATAAAGTTTCTTCAAATTTTTCAATCCCTTTGACATCAATCAATTTTTGTGAATAAATTTGTTGAAATTCATTGAAATATTATAAAATTCCTTGAAATCCTGTGAAATCACATGAGAGCTGATGATATTCCTTAAAATCCCTTTGAATATTTGAAGTCTGGTGAAATCCATTGAAATATTATAGAATTCATTAAAATACCTTATATCGAGAGCCTTTAAAATTCCTTCAAATTATTGAAATTCTAGAAAATATGATAAAATTTCTCGAACTCCGTGGAAAATCCTTTGAAATGCTTGGAAATCATCTGAAATCCCTCATAATATTTTAAAGTATCCTAAATTCTTATAAATCTTATAAAGTCCTTCCAAATTTCCAGAAATTCAATGAATTTCTTTAAAACCGTATGTAATTTTTGGAATCCTTTGAAATCTCCTGAAATATTTGAAGTGTCATTCTCCATATTAAGTACAATGGAAAAAGCATCACGAAGGAGGAGATGGGATTTTCAGAGTTCCTGTAATATGTATCACGTATTTTTTAAATGGCCCCTTACAAAGTTTTTGTAGTTTTTTGCAATCCCATAAACAAAATTTAAATCTCTTAAAATCCCTTGAAATCTTTGAAATAATATTAAACCCCTTAATTTATTCTTGTGAAATGCCATGAACTGCCTTAAAAGCTTTTAAAATTCTTTAAAATGTTTGAAAGCTTTGAACATTAAGTAGAATAATTAAAACCTTTAGAAATTCTGTGAAATCCTATTGAAAATCCTTACAATACTTCTAATCCCTTGAAATCTCTTAAAATCCTTTTAAATCCGGGGAAATCTTTTTAAATGTTTTGAACTCTTTCAAAAAAATTGCGTAGGACCGCTTTTAGGGCCGGTTGGTGAATTCCAGTACGCTTATGCTTTTGAAACCTGATTTTCTCTTTGGAGATACATTGTATATTTTATTATTATTATTATAATATTATTAAGCCGTTTCCCTTTCGGGGTAGGCGTGAATTGCTCGGTTGGAAAGTAGTGATGTGTGGATGGGTATATACTTTGGTATAAATTACCATAAGTTTCGGGAAATTTCCCCAAAAATTGTAGGTATTATCTAATTTCCTAAATTTTAGGGAATTTTACCCAATTTTTTAATGAATTATAAGAAATTTTAGGGAAATTTCCAGAAATCTTGGAGAAAATTATTTTCTCTAACGAAAATGTGGATTTTTCCCTGCTAAAAAGTGGGGAAAAATCCCGAAATTTGTTACAGTGTATATTTCATAATAAATAGGAGTTAATAAATATCACATGATTGATTTTAATGGTAATTTTACTATGAAAAAAAGTTGGGATTTATTGGAGAAATTAATGCCAATCAAGGTTAGAAAAAAGAAAAAATACCAATGATTCCCAAAAATTCAGTTTCTCGATATTTAAGGTAAAGGGGCACTACTGTTTCGAGGTAAAAGTGAATCGCTTTGTTCTAACTTCGTTATACTGTCGGGGATCAATGAGTTCATATGAGAAAAGTTAGAGGGGTAAGTGTACGAGGTGGTATAAAGGGGGGGGGGTAGAGATTTTTAAATTAATCAGAATACCCGTATTCTTTATTTAAACAACACGTTCGTTCCACAACAACGCTCCGACCCAGGTCGCTGAACAATCTCTCTAGTAATAACCCCAGGCTGAGCTTCACAAAGTCACCATAAAAAATATATTCCGAAAACTTTATATAGTATATTATATATAATACATATTGAGCATGTATACTTGCGACATGCTGTTTTTGAAGAAATGGTACCATCAAAGAAAATAATGTCGCAAGCAAAAACGTTTTTATATTAGAGATTACATTAGGAGTTAGCAGTCTACATCCGAATAAGAGTTTAAAAAAAAGATGCGATATATATTTAAAAATACAGCCTGCAACAAACATTAAGACCGTAAGAACTTAAATGATATGAAAATAACCCGTACTGCAAATAAATGTATTGTACCTAAAAGGAAATTTTCTGCTTTAAAAATGTTCTCCTATCCGAAAACAGATCGTGATTATAATTCGCGCAACATGTTTCAACACCCCCCCCCCCTGCATCTGATTACGCACGACCTATGGGCTGTGCATCGAAAATGTATAGAATATTTTTGGTTGCATATTCTATTTTTAATATTTTCACCCCTATTAATTTGTTCTCTCCGATGCACCCTTTGACATAAAATAGCTCGAAACCAGCGCTGCTAATCAGCTAGGAGATGTTTTTCGAGGCTAGTGGTGTATGCGTGAGCGAGCCGATGAGGAACTTTTTTATATTTATTTCTAATGTCTTCAGGGATATAATTATGAAGAAAAAAAAACTTTCTTCTTTTTTCTGAAAATGCACCTTTTTCGAGCTAATTTCCCCGTATTATATCGTAAATGTAATTTAAAAAAGTTTTTTTTACTGATATTAAAAGAGTACAACTCGTTCAGAACAGACGGTTTCCCTGGAAATCCCAAACTTATTTATTATAAGAAAAAAAGTCGCACTTGAAAAAAATCTAAAGTTTTTTTTGATTTTTAATAATGGGGGTCAAATTTAAAATTTTGTTCAAAGTCGTTATAGGGAAACATTCGATAGATTAAAAAAATGTATCGAAAACATGCAGGTCAAAATTTTTTAATATTTGTCCAAATGACAACAAAATTGTCCCATAAACTGCCATCCAATACAATTTGCCCACGTTTGAGTCCAATTGAATTTTTTGGTGGGTACACTTGAGAAACAATACCCCATAAAAAAAAAATAATAATAAAAAAAAACATTGCAGTCAATTTCCTTTTCAATATTTGAACGGTTTTAAAAGATTTTCAAACATTTTAATTATAAAAGAAAATGTACTGTAAACAGTTTAAAAAATACTGCATGTAATAAGGAGGATAAATTATCTTGAATCAGTGAAATGTGTTCCTTGAAACTTGAATATTAGAAAAAAATTAAAGTGTTCAATTTGGCGTTTAACTGTTAGCCCTTAAGTCAGAGCTTTATGAGCTCTAAAAGTCTACTTGTAAATTTTTTTCATTACAAACAAAATTTAAAAATAATTTGACACAATTACAAAGAATTATTAGTAATAGCAACAAAGAAAAATTAAGAACTGCAAATGTATACGATTTTTTAAAAACTGCTAAAAGTACAATTTTCACCATAGAAACTAACTCAGCGACCACTAAACATTTTTTTTCAATTGTGTGAGAAATAAAGAATAACTTTCACCTCATGAAAATTAATTTTCAGCTTGAGCGTTTTAGAAACTCCAAAAATCGGGATTTATATGAAAATATTAGACGCAGGACGTGGACAAATGTCAGCTTCGTTCCTCTGGAAAATCGCCTGAACAAACATGTTTGTAGGTATAACGTATTTCGGAAATGAACGCAGTTTTCAATATAATTTGTTCGCAAATAATAAAATTGTTGTCTGGTGCAAAAGCAGGTACAATTTTTACACGTAAAAAATGAATATAACAGATATTTTGGAACTGGACTCTTCAACATATAAATTCTTTCTGAGAAAGTAAGTTTTTGAGTACACTGCTATTGTCTAATTTCATTAATCGAATCCTCTTCCAAGACATTTCCATTCACTCCATTGCCCATTCAAACGAAGTGGAACTTTCCAAATCTTAAATTAAAGTCACCTAAATCTTTCAATCAATAATTAGTATGTCCGCCATTATTCAAACTCTTATCAAAGTTCAACTTCCCGAATCACCATCACCAACCGCAATCAACAACTCTGTGAAATCACTCGTCTAGATTTTCAGAACGGCTAGTATTTTTCTCGCAATAAAACAATAATTTTCGCTCAAAACACCTCCTTTGCCTTAGCTCCATCGTGAAATCAAGAATCAAACATTGCGCGCACACAGTGGACCGACAGGTGCTGCCCTCACGGAAGGAGCGACTTACGCCGTAACTACCTGCTGCTGCCTGGAACTCTCCAAGAGAGAAGAGACTATTGCTCTAGAGTAGAAGAGGAAGTGAGAAAGACGTACGAGGAGGGCGAGAACAGGCGAGAAGAGCAGGGCATGGCAGGGCAGGGGATTGGGGAATGAGAAGTGGCTGCTTTGGTTTGGTAGAGCCGTAGAGGTGGTGACTGGTCGTGAAGGGATCAGGAAAGAGGCAAGAGGGTGAGAACGAGGAAAGAGCAACAGCGTAGCGACTAGCGCGCGCCGTGGTGTGTGTCGGTCGGTCGGTCCTCGCCGCCATGCTAGTGGTTAGTTTATTAGTGAACAGTAATGATGTGGCAAAACGTTCACACGAGTTAAGGCTGGAGCAACGCCGCGTTACCGGCGAGCCGTCGTTATGTTATTCGTAATTCGCGTTCGATAAGCGTAAACACGCTCGCATTACACTACAGAAGTAAGTAGCCGCGACGAGGCAGCGACACAGCCCATATCCGCGAGAATCCGCGATTCCCGCGATCGGTGCAGCGCCAAAGTCACACAAGCTTAAATCCTAATGTGAAGTCACGCGAACGCGAACGTTTCGTAAACATCGCGACGAACACGTTCCCCAGGACGACGAGTCACCTCCATCACAAACCACCACAACGGAAGAACGGTACGGCAACCAATTTTTACAATCACTTTCCATAGTATGACAGTGAAGGGGTCAAGTGCGTGAGTGCATGAATCGAAAAAGGCAAGTGCAAGAGTCTTCTCGCTGCCGAGTTCTCTTGTGAACAAAATTCAAGCTCATTTGACATTTTCTACGGCTGCTGTCCGTTAATGTCGCTGGCACGATTCATGTTTGTCACAGATTCAGTCCGGTGGGATTTTCGTCGCATGGCCGCCAGATAACCCGTTGCTGGTCATCATTTTATCAGCCTCGCACAGACCCGGGGAATACGCACAGTGCGTGTACTCCATAAACGTATATGAATGCATGAGTGCGCGTGAGTGTGTACCACATATATCCGTATATTTTCGCCTCTTCACTACCCACACTTCTACCTTCGTCCGTTAATACTTTCCATCCATTCGCTCTCTATCGCACGCATGAGACCCCTTTGCCCACTGAGTTTTGGCGGGATTTCGAGCGCATGCGCCATCCTGATCAAAATATATTTTTTCCCCTTGACGAGACTTGTATAAGTTGTAAATTTACTGATGTACGAGTACGCACAATTTCCGATAAAGATCGACCCAGCTTGAAAAGTAATCGGGCGCGCATTCCTACGGGATGCCGGAAGGACGAGTCCATCCGGATTCAAGCTCATTTGGCAAGGGTACCACCAGTAGTCCAATTTAAATGTGAAAACAATCATGTGTGGGGATTGATCTAGATCTTTATCAGCCACTCTTCAATGATCGTCTAATTCAGAATTGTATTCATATTTTTAGTATTAGAAACTCTACGAATTTTTTTTACCAACATGTATGCAGGGCGCAAAACAGATTGCATTATCACCATTATGCAACATTTTATTTCTTTTAATTTTCAAATCTACATTCAAATCTTGTTAATTTTTAAATGGTTCATACTTTTTTCAAATCTTCAATATGTAATATTGTGAAATTGTTCAATTTTGAGATTGTCTAAGATAAACACTAATGTTTAAAAATGAAATCATATATATACAAACAGATAAATATATAAATCATATTTTAAACTGTTTACACTGTTAAAATTTTATTTTATACATGATCGGTGTATTAAATTTCAAAACTCATTTAAAACACATTAAAAGTATATACATATATTAAATTTTAGATGCATTCATACTAATAACTTGTTAGAAAATTCGCATAATTCCACATTACACAAATTAATAATGATACTAGCAGTCATTTCAGATTCTAGAATAAATAATCAAGAGAGGATATTTTCTTCCAACATAGGTAAATATTAGATAAATTAAACTTTAGGTGGAAAAGCTCAATTAATTCAGGAATTAAGTATACATAACTAAAAGCTGCTGCATACATTAAATCCTTACATTTAGAGTAAATACTGCATTTTGAAAAATGTTAACCTCCAGACTTTTGTTATATATAACAATTGAATAGACGAATACCAGATCACTACTTTACTTTGAATTGTATTACTACTAGCAAGATTGAATGAAATCAAAGCATTTGAGTTTTACACGCACTGTTTTGCTGACCTGTCTATTAAATGGTATTAAATATCAGTAATTGTAGTACATAAATTGGTTTCACACGCTTGCATAATTATTGAGATTTAATATAGATTTTTCTAATAGTATGTAATTTTGAAATTACCGGTGCTTTAACATTGCAATCATTCGAGTTGGAACTATTTCAATTCAGAATCGCTGAGTTCAGTATTTATACACAGAAAAAAATAATATAAGCTGTCTATCGATACCATCAGCTTACTTCACTCATTGAAAAAACAAACTAAAATGAAGACTTGTACTTTTATTCGAGACAGCTTCACATCTTATGGCATGGATATTCCGTTTTCTTGAATTTATCAAAATGTTATTTGTATCAATTGAGAAACCGTTGGTGTCAGACTTATAAATAAATTTTCAAATCTATCTTAGTAGTACAGTTTTGATAAAACATCAATTTCGCACATCTCCAGAATGTAAATTTTCCAAATTCGTTGTCAAGGACATTTTTTTTTGTTCCATGATACCTTCACATCGAATCAGTTTTCATAATTTAAATAAAACCTTCTTCAAGACAGTCCAATTTTTTCCGTGGAGACTTTCGATTTGTAATAAAATTGAAGGGTGCAGTTAAAAATGGACTATTATAATACATACAATCGTAAAGTATTACGTTTTAAATGCTTCAAACTTACATTAAAACTGTAAATTTTTAACAATTTAATGCCTGAATTCATTCTATCGATTGCATTCTGATTCCTAGTATCAAGAGGTTTTTGAAATATGAGAATGACATCTTTTTTCACTTGCTGAAAGAGCTGCACTATATCTCCAAATAAAAACTTTAGAGATACCTTCATTTTTCTTGAAAAGGTCAAATGTTAAATGAATTTACAAAATATGTGTTATGTGCCATGAGACGGTAAATGGTTTCCTAAGTAATTTAATCATAAGTTAGCAAAGTGTTTAATTTTTAATTGGGGACTTCCAATTGAAATCATTAATTTCAAGACCTATTTGCCCTTGTAACGAATGTGGAAAAAAGTAAAAAGGGCAAACAGAAAAAAATAAAGTGAACAGTAAACTTATCTATAATAATTTAAGCATAATTCAAAGTTAAATAATTATTTAAATTGACTTTGAAATTAATTAAAGGATTAAAATTGCAGGCTAAAGCTTTTATTTTTTATCTCAAAATACTATATGTGGAAAGAATTATATGCAGGGTATTCTGAAAAGAAATTCACTGACAATTCCAGGTACGAAGCCATTACAATATTTCGCATTTTTTAAACAGTCCTCTGGTATAAGATCTTTTGATTATGAAAATTGTGCCATCATATCCGGAATTGTAGTACCAATTTTTAGAGAAAGACATGGTAAATGATATAACAAATCATCTTTCGAATTCAGTAATAATAGTTCAGTAAATGAAAATGAAAAACGAAAGGTGCAAACTGATGAAAAAGGCGATAAAAATAATCAGTACATGCATCGTAAACTACGACCCAAGACATATTTATGTGTAAACATCTTCGATAAACGTTAACTTATAGCAAAAAGATTTCAGAAACATTTGAAAAGATTTCGACGCTTTTCTTAACTTGAACTAAAATGATTTCACAAAGATCCATATCACTGTCTAAGATGTTTATACACATAAAAAAACCGAAGTTAAAAAGTGAAAGGAAGAGTGCAAAAAAAATATTGATGATTCTGACAAATTACCGGTTACATGTTCGATCACAGTAAAAATGACGGATAAATATTTTGCCGGGGCAAAGTTAATCCACAAAATCTTGAAAAAGCACACCAGCATTCAATTAAAGAGGCAATTAAAGTACTGAAAGCAATTAACCCTTTGAAGCATAATTTTCCCTTACATACGAATTGGTTGAAACTTAATTCACAGAAGGTATTTAGGGTCGCTAATTACGATTTTGGAGTCAAATTTTTGAAATTTTCAAAATGTCGGACAAACAATGTAAAAATAAGTTCCGTTGCTTCAAAATGCGTTCTCGGGGCTTTTATGGGTCGCCGATTACGAATCTGTCATTGAATTTTGAAAATTTGACTTCAGATTTGTAATCAGCCACCCAAAAAAACCCTAAAGGCCCACTATTAAGCCATGGGACCAATTTTTAATTTGTTGTCCGTCATTTTAACTTGTGTAATTTTGACTTGAGATTCGTTATCAGCGATAAAAAAAACCCGGAAACCAATTTTGAAATCACGGGACTAATTTTCAAAAAATTTTCCCGCCATATTGGATTCGCCATTCTGAACTTTTAAAATTTCCAAAATTTGACTTGAAATTCGTAATCAGCGATCCAAAAAATCCGTGAGGACCCATTTCGGAATTTTCTTCAGATTCGTAATCAGCGCCACAAAAAACGCCAGAAACCCCATTTTAAAGACACGGGACTAATTTTTTAATTTTATGTCCGCTATATTGTATTCGTCTTTTTGGAATTCGGAATTTTGACTTCGGATTCGTAATCAGCGACCCAAAAACCTCCCGTAGACGTTATTTTCAGCTAATTTACTTTGTTGATTAGACACAGTTACATTTACGGTGTAAAAACGCTACATTTTTTCACTTTGTTTATAAAATCCATTCCGTTAAAAAAAATATGTTCAAAGTTTCTCAATGTCAAATGAAGTTCTACAAGACTTTTAACTTCCTTTTTATTCTTGTAATTTATTAAAAACCATGTGAAAAATATTTAAAAAATGAGGTCAAAATGGTTCCATACATGTATTACACCATGCTGCAAAGGGTTAACAAAAAAATAGACTGAATTTAATGAAAAGGAAAGTTTTTATCATTATAAAATTTGTATTGATTTTCTTCATTCTTGTTAAATACATAGTGCATATATTTTCTTATAAAAGTAAAATTGTCCAAAAAGTTCAAATGGTTTTAATTTTAATAATATAATTGAGAAGGGAAACTTGTACTTATTATTAAAAAGGTTATAGCTACATTTGTATTTATATGTAATGTGTTATAAATAGTACAATATAAACAGGAATAGTTGAATTTTAAACAAAAAAGATGAATTTCCAACAAAATACATGATTTTTCAATTAAAAAAAAAATTGAAAAAAAAAATTAAATAGATTTTAAGTTAAAAAATTGATATTCAATCGAAGAGATGAATTTTCAATTAAAATTATGGAATATTCAATTGGAATAGTTACATTTTCAGTTTTAAAAAAACGTAATTTTCAAAAAAGTAGTTACATTTTCAAACAAAATGATGAATCTTCAACTGGAATCGTTGAATTTTTGACCAAAAAGATTAATTTTGAACTAAAATGCTGAATCTTTACTAGAATAATTAAATTTTTAACCAAAAAGATTGATTTTCAACTAAGAAGATTAACTTCTACCAAAAAAGAAACAAATTTTCAACAATATAGTTCAAGTTTCAACTGGAATAGTTAAACTTTCAGTAAAAAAAAGATCAATTTTAGGCCAAAGGAAAAAATGAATGTTCAACAAAACAGCTTATTTTCAAACAAAAGAGATTAATTTTCAATTAAAATTATAAATTTGCAACAACAAAAAAATATATCAGAAGCGTTTAACTTTTAACCAAGTAATTAAATTTTAATTCCAAAAAAGATAACTTCAACATAAGTTTAATTTTCAACTAAGACATATTTTTCAGTCCAGAGAGACAACAATTGCAAACAGACTGTTGAATTTTCGAGCAAAAAGATGAATTTTCGACCAGATAGTTGAATTTTCAACTAACAATGATACATTTCCAATCAAAAATAAAATAGTTCAATTTTCAGTTTAAAAAATTAATTAAAAAAAAACAAATTTTTAACAAAATAGTAAAATACAATAACATAAAGCTACTTTTACAAATGAATAATCATTTTTATTCAATTTTATATTGCAATTAAAAAAAATCCCTGATATTTCCAGGTTTGTCCAGGCATATAAAAATTTCCTGACAATTCCAGGTTTTCCAGGTAGGGTAGACAACCTGATCTGGAATCAAGTAAATGCTATTTTTTATTGTTCATGGTAATATGGCATCCCACGAACATTTTAAGGTAACGAAAATAGTCGGTCCGGCGCTTTCTAAAAAAGTCGGTTTTTGTATTTAATTACTAAGAAATAAGGAAATTTTTTATAAGATTATACGGTAAATATTGGTTAGCATTTTTTTATTGAATGATGTTATCTGTTACCCCACGAATATATTAAAATTAAAATAATTATAGGCACGTTTCTGAAAAAGCTCCATGTAAGATTGTATTGCGACTCACAGTTAAACGTTAGTTATCACAATAAAAAGTTATATACTTTTTAAATGTCTGTAAACAAACTATTCTTCGTTGATATTTATATTCAATAAATAAAAGGCTATTATGGTATCAAAAATATGCCAATAATAATTTTTAATTAGATGTGCGGAATGTTTTTATTTTAATTAAGTGCAAAAATCTTCTTTTTTAAAAACCCACCTCTCTGATTGTCTTTATTTTCATGTTAAAATGTTTTTATCCAATATTTACCATTTAATATTCTGAAAATTTCTTAGTGATTAGATACAAAAATCGTATTTTTTCAAAAAGAGACCGATCTTTTATTTTCATCTTTAAATGCTCGTGGGATGCCATATTATCATAAACAGTCAAGAAATCTAATTTTTTTGGAACTTTCATTTAAACTTGGTTCAGCCCCATCGTGATCCATATTAAGCCATTAAATTTTGAATAGAAATACTTTGTCAAAACAGATTTTTTTCAGATGTTGTTCCCTACATTTACATTCGTCATGACTTTTCATCTTGCTTACAGATGCTGGATCCGAGCGTTTTAACGGATTTGGAGGAGTTGACACTGTGCAGTTATTGCAAACAAAAGTACAACGACTCTGAGCAGTGTCCAAAGTACCTTAGCTGCAAGCACTTCTTCTGTTTGCGATGCATAGAAAACAATTTCATAAAAGGCCGCGAATTGTTTTGTGCTCACTGTTGGAAGAGGACAGAACTCGGTGATCAAGGACCTGATGCCTTACCGACACATTCTGCCCTCCTTGCACTAGCTAATAATTTTTCACATCTCAAGATAAACACGAACAACACTTCCGTAAAAAACATTGAGAAGGAAAGAAAGGTATGATATTCTGCAAATTAATCATGAAATCCAAAAAGGACTCTTGATTCATGCAATTATTTATACAAACATCACAAACCCTTAAATGAGAGTTCAAATCAGTTCAGCCTTTACTTACAATCTTTAAGCAATAGGACCGCCGACTATAAATAAGGGTGTTAATTCTTTAATCAAACTTTAAGGCTGCTACATGCAGAGTAAAAAAAGCATGCCATAAGTGTGAAGCCGTACAGAAAAAGGTTTCCACAGTAATAGGATTATATTGTAAGGTCAGCTATACTTTCATTCGGCAGAACACAAAGTGATTTGAAAACAGATTAATTTAAAAATTCAGTCTTATCACTTCAATGAAGAATAACTTAATCGAATTTAAAACGTCGAATTCTGACAGAAAAGTTTTCGTAAGATTCTGATTATCTGTTTTCTCAATCGTTCTTGTTGTTGCTGTGGATTTGATACTTTGAACTTGAAATTCTTAGCTTTATTAAATTTTGAAACAAAAAGTAACTTAAAATCAATTTTAATCATAAAATTGACTAGAAAAGGTAACCAGATTGCTCAGAAATTCCTCCCCCCTGAAAGTATCACGTAATTTTTCATTCTTCACCGAATGACGGCTGATCGACAATCCAAAAAAACAATGCATTAGTTGCAGTTTTTATCAATAAAAAGCATACGATTTATAATGCAATGATAATAATTTCAGAGTGAAAACTGTCACACACATGGAATGCCACTAGCATTATGGTGCGGAACTTGTTGTGCGGCCCTCTGTCGTGCTTGCGCGACACCACAAGAACACCCAGGCCACCAGATTAAATCACAGACTGATGCCAAAGAACAACTTATATCCGATGTAAGTTTTCAATAATTTTCTCTTTTAGTTTTAGATTCAAAACAGAATGTGAAGTATGCGTGTTCTATCATTTTAATAAACAAAACCTCTCTCTTAATAGGTTCAGTTGGAGTTAGTTGCAATGGGAAAACTATCATCGGAAATTCAAAGACTGGCGATGCAGCAGCGAGAGTTCTTGATAAAAGTGTTGGAGGCTTGTGTAACACTAAAAACACACGTGGAAACCGATTTGCAAAACGGCTGGACTCACTTTCCCGAGATAACGGACGCGCGAGAGACGTTGGGGAAAGCGAAGGCCAGTTTGCAAATGATAGAGAGCCCAAACGACGTTTACAACTTGCACGCTCAGCTAATTATCGAGAAGCAGAGGCTACAAGCTAAGTACCAAGAGATGATCCTGCAATGCCAACTAGACGACTTGATTGGCAATTCTGGGGTAATTTTCGACTTCGCGTTACTAAAACAAGCACTAGCTGGGATCCACTCGGGCGAATCAGTGATTCCTCAAACGCACGGAAACGGAAGCCGAATTCCGGCTTCACAAAATCCTATTTTATTTCTTGCAAATTACTGCATGTCCCAACTGTATTCCAGGCATGTCGTAAGCAAGCAGCACTTGCAGAATGGATCAATCGACTATCACTCAAACATGGTTGGTCCGCAAGTTCCACCTGGTTCCGTTCATGTTCACCAAGGACCACCTCCACAACAACAGCAACAACTTCTCATTCCGCCAGGTTCGCCATCCGTGAAATCGGTTCCACCTGCACCACCAAACCCAATGATTCATTCCCAGCAACAATCTACTTTTATACCAGACGCAGGTACTAGCAGCGGTCCTCTAGTAACAGTCCACTCTCCACAACAACCGTCCAGTAACATTACCCTCCGTGGTCCCTCCAACCCTTACCCAATGTATTTCTTCAACATAGAGGTGAACGGATCGCCCCATGGCCGGATCGTGATTGAGGTGAGACCGGACGCAGCGCCAAAGATGGCAAAAAATTTCAGCGTGCTTGCCACAGGGGAGATCGGAGTTGGTTACAAGGGCTGCACGATATTCCAGTGCTGGGAGGGTGAGTCGGTGATTACCGGTGATTTTGAGCTGAACAACGGTCGCGGTGGTAGGAGCATATTTGAGGATGGGTATTTCATGCCAGATGATACCAAATTCCCATCTGTGAGAGGTGCCGTCGGTATGAGAAGAACGCAAAAGCGACACGATAACCTCGGCATGGTAGGATCTCAGTTCCGCATAATATTGCAGGAAATGCGAGGTTTTACCGCAATCTTTGGTCATGTGGTGGAAGGTCTGGATTTGGTAGAGAAGATATCTACGTTTGGTGATCAGACTGGGAAGCCCACCAAAACAATTTTGATCACCAAATGTGGCAAGTTGTAACAATCGGACGGCGCGCGAGTCCGACGAGTCGCAATATCCATAGTCCCTGTGCTTTCCGGTGATGTAGTGGTCGCGACGGTACTGCAGAGAAAGGGGGGTTTCATAGTCGAATGGGGGGTGCAATGTTGTAGTAAATTAGGGATGGGTGGAGATTAGATAAATTTGTTGACGGTATCGGTGCGGAGCTACAGCCGTAGGGAAAAATTTGTAGGATTAAGTCGCTAGTTCGCGCAATTTCTCCCTAAGTGCGATCCTTTCACGGTGCTTCGTACGTTGAATCACACAACTTCGACTAATAACAATAGAGAAAATGTTAAATCTATTTTTAAACGTAACACATATAGATGAAATAACGAAAATGCATATTTTGCTATTGATCGGGAATTAACGCGATTCAATATCTATTTATAACTGACGATGATCAGCGCGTACGTACCTCAGATCGATCGTCATATCGATACGACTCCTAGCTGTATGGTACTTGTTTCAAAAAAATTCTGAACGTTTATTTTCGCTATCGGCGTAATGTCTAGTTTTAAATGCGACGCGCGCTGTGACGATAACGGCGCCGACGTAGAAACCTTAGATCGTTGTTAGATACGTGTAAACGGGGAATAAGTAAAGTGGACGGGAAGATGGTACACATATAAATACAAATACATAAAAAGTATATATATATATATATATATATATATATATATTAAAGAAGCATATATATTTTTAGACGGGGACTTGTGTGTATTTTGGCTCAAGTGCGACTCGACAAGTAAATAAGTCGAATAGGTTCAGTGCAAACGCGGTACTATTTCGTTTGTTGGACAGTTGTACATCCTTCCAAAGAGGAAAGAGAAAGGGGGATGCGGCTCTACGTAGCGATTCCAAAATACTCGTTTCACGTTGAAGTTATGGATTACTCCCTTTCTACTTTCCATCGACTAGCGGATTTGTCGTTGAATCGTATTTAAGATTGGATCTCAGTACACGAATGTATGCAAGGCCTAACTACCACGTAGAACGAAAGTTTCGTAGCTCCTGTTCGAAAACGAATGAAATGAGCGGAATATGTGTGGAGAAATATTTAACGAATCATTCCTTTATAATGTATATCGAAATATCTAATACGACTATGTAATGCGTTATATTTTATTCATGTAAATTGTCGTGAATCCCAACGTAACGAATGTATTATACTAAAATGTACACGTACACACGCAAGCCGGGCGAGTCGCATATCTCGCCCGCATAAAACGTACTGACACGTACTATACATATTATAGATACGCATGTTAGGTGGGGTGGAAATTCTCAAATTTATAGAATCATTTGAGCACAGTAAAAAATTTATTGCAACACAAAGAAATAACAAAAAATAGAATTATACAATAACTATGGTGCAATCATGCCTTTTTTGTTGTTGAAACAGTTAAATATGTCAAACCTGCAATTTCTTTAGAATGAACGTTAATAACATTCCATTATTTTTAGTTTCTCAAGAACAATAACGAAAATGACACACTGTCAAAAATATTGTAACTTTACCTTTCTGATTGTTGTAAAGAAATTTACTCACTCTGAATATGAGGTTTTTACAATGAAAATATTTAATGTTTATTTTTGAATCATGTACTTATCCCGAGCAGGTCTGTAAAATTATACATTTAGAAGCTGAATTTTCAAAGATTCTAATTTTACAAACGTCAGTAAATTCACTCTTCGCAATATCGCCAGAAAACGTACAAATTGTCAATATGACAAGGGGTCGTGCAAGTATTAAGTAAGCATCAGTAAGGATTTTGTAGAACCCCCATCAATATTACGTGTGATTTTTTCAACCCCCCCCCCCCACATTTTTCCTGAAAGCAAGTTTTCAACGAATGATACAAAAAAATCTTCAATCTAGTGAACAATTATTGTATGGTGGTGCGACTGTTGAATTTGAAGTGGCGGATAGGACGACCCTCAAATTCAGATAAGACAGGATATTAACAGCTTTCAAAAAAAAATATATATAAATATATATATATATATATACCATCTAATTACAATATCATTACACTTTTGCTCAAGAGTTGGAACAAGACTAGTTTTTATATTTTTGTATAAAGTGTAATTCTTTTATAGATTTTCAACAGTTCTTATATAATCATTTCGATTTGCAGCTACGGTTATATTACAAATGAAATTGACGAATAAAGCATGATTCTTGACAACTGAATCCACTATTAATTTTAATGGACCGTATGACCAAAACAACACATTCATATATGAATTGACTTCCTTATTGATAACAACAGTCAAAGAAAATTTCACAGTGTGGATAATATTCCAATCACTGAACGTAGATAATTTGGTTCAGTTTGACATTTTTCGACAAAAAGTTGTATCATTGGATGCCATGAGCGCTCAGATATTATACTACCCAGATAGCAAGCGTGGGGGGCACGTAACATGCACGGAATGCGAGGCACGCCTTGCGAGGCATATGAGTCGCACTTCGTGATAGGTACGATATGCGGCGCATATGCGTCGCACTTCGTGAGAAGCATTATTTATAGCATTAATTCATAAATGAGAAGCGTTGTTTGAAATTATAATTATTATTGTTACTATAATTCTAACTATAATTATTGTAAAAATCGTTTATTCATAAAAATTGAAAAATTCCCAATTTCATCGTAAGCATAAATTAGGAAATTGGTTTGAATAACATTATTGAATGCATTTGTAAAAATGCTTAATGTTCAATGCATTTTATTGATATAAAAACGATAATTTAATAGTATGTTCCTTTACTCGATCAGTGTAAGATTAACAAGAACATTTTTTGTTATTCTGCAACTTTTTGAAAAGAAAAAAAAAACCTCTAACTTTTTAAACCTTTTTTTCTATTATCTGCGGTTCTTTTTTTGAGCATTCAGTATAACCACAAAAAAAATATTTTGAAAAATTCATACATCAAGTAACATTCTTACAGCAGAGTAACTACACCAAAAATTTCAAGACTATAAAAAAACTATAAAAGAATAAAGTGTCAAAGAAAATAGTTGACCAATATTCCTAAAAATGCTTACAATGAGTGAACAATTTTTTGACATATTTTTTCATGATCATCCCGGAAGTTAAAAAGAACAAAAAAAAACTTGATAAAAGTTAAGAAGTGAAATATGCTATTAAACCTTGATCCACCGTAAAGATTCAAATTAGCCAGAAATTTTCGTTTTATATTACCATATTATTAAAAAAAATTTCAATTTGAATTGGGATTTTTTTAAAAGATGAAACTGTTGGAATAATTTCATCTTTAAAAATTTTTTTATTTTTATAACTTCAATTTGTGGTTTGAATTTCACTTTTAATATTAAATGAAGTTTAAAATCAAATTTAAAATCAATTTTCAGGAAATTGGTTAATAAATTTAAAAGTACGTCCTTAATTTTTAATGGTATTTAAAAACCGCGCGCTGTCGTTGAATGATACATATATGGCGCAGCAGCCTTCGTCGGTCCAACGGAAATACCCGACGCGCCACGAGTGTCTTCGCGACTCCTCATCCCACGGCCTCGTCTCGTTTTGCATCATTTCTCATGGGAAATGTCGAGGTTTGTTTCATTTGGTGTGTTTTTCTCACCTCGTTAAGCCAACTTGTTAAACTAATCGTTAAAGACGTGTATCAGGATTTGGACAAATCGTGCAGCACGTACCTTCTATACAAACTAAGTAAAATACTTATCATGCAATATGCATAGATTTACAAACACAACCTCATTGTTGTCACCTTTCTTGCGGCTTTTTTTTTTTAAATTATACATCTGGAGATTACCTGCTATATATCTAACAATCTACATTTAATATATATATACCGTCCGCAAGAACCCGCAACGTGTGCTCGCACTATGCTCGCACGAAGTGCGACCTTCACGATGTGCGACGCATCTGTCAGGCATATGAGGACGCAGATGCGTCATCGCTTGCATGCAGGCCGTGCGACAAAATCCGCACGCGTGCGACGCACGTGCGTCGCACAATGCGCGCATATTGCTATCTGGGTACATATGTTACACATATATTCTAATAGATTTTGTCATGCCGGATACAAATATAAGCTTCAAATCATCCTAGGAATTCCTGTTTATAAGAAAAATGCAATCGAATTATCTATTTAAAACCTTCATGGAATGAATGATTTCGACAAAATGTAAATTTGACTATTTATCGTATTGAAAGGGTTTTGGGGTCGTCGAATTGGAATAAAAAGTAAAGATATCAAAATTCAATATGGCGGATCCAATATGGCAGACCAAAATTGTAAGGCCGAGCTGATATGACTGAAAATTACTGTACTGGGGGTTTTCGAGTCGCTGATTTTGAATCTTAAGCCAAAATGTGAACATATATATGGGGCAAAGTGATCGGTTTCATCTAAAAAAATGTTGCCAATTAATGTCTCGAGTTCGAAATTCACATGCTTTTGATGTGAATTATAGTGGCTTGATGAGCTATCGGAACTCAATCTCATCATCAAATCTAAATGTTGTGAATGCTATTCTTCTGAATTTAAAGGCAGGCTGCCACAAAATAGCAAATCTGTTTTATTTGCACAACTTTGGTCCGCCATACTGGATCCATCATTACAAATTTTGGAATTTTGACTCTAGATTTGAAGTCGGCTGCATGAAACATCCCCGGTGAGCTATTTTTGATAAAATCGGTTGAATTCTCAAATTTTGTTCCGTCATATTGCATTGCCATTTCGAATTTGGATTCTAGATTATAATTCAACGACCCCAAAATCCTTTTAATGCGACAAATACTCAAATTTAATTTTATGAAAATCATTCACGTTCTGAAGGTTTAAAATTGATCATTCAATTGCATTTTGCTTACAAACAAAACTTCCTAGGCTGATTTATAGCCCGGATTCAAATTTGGCATGATAAAATCTATTAAAAAATATGTGTGGCATATTGAGTATAATATCTCAGCGCCCATGGTATCCAATAATACAACTTTTTGTCAAAAAATATCAAACTTGACCTACATTTTCAAGGTCAAAAATATATTATGTCAAATTTTCCTATTTTTTCTCTATTTTATAGTTATTTATCTGTAATTCTAAAGAAAATTCATCCTTCTAGGTCACTCATATCAAAATTTTTACGATTTTGTCTCAAACTTTTCCACTTTAGTCCACTTCGGCGGATCGAAAATACGTATGTGGCACACTCCATAATAAGTGTATATAAATTTTTATATAGTTTCTTTCAGGATCCATCGCTATGTATTATATACAATTTTAGTCCGTTATCTAATCGTTTTTAAATCTACCTGTGCTGTATTTGTGGAATCTGCTTTTGAATAACCTTCTTTCATCGTGTAAAATGTTTGACATCATAAATATCAAAAACCTTGTCACTTTAAGTAGAAATATAAAAAATTTGTATGCGGTACCCGAATTTTTTAAAAATACTGATTAATCAGTCACTGTCAAGGACTGGCCTTATAACAACTAAAGTCACACTAATCACAAAAGCGACTATTTTCGCGCAAGTTTTTTCCCCATTTTTTAGAAAATTAAATTAAAATTAATTAAACATAATAGGTGGAGTCCACGTCATCTGATCATGGGACTTTTCATGTCAAAATAGAATTTGGCTGTAAATCAGGATATATGATTGCTTGTTGGTGAAAAAAATGCCACCAAATATTTTTCGAAAATTCGAAAACATGGCGGAGTTGTTGAAAATTTGGTGAAAAAAATAAAAATGAATAACGCATTTCCCAAAAAATGCCATTTTTTATTATTTTTTTTTGTCAGAGGAAGATATAAGTCTGTTCTACAAGCTCTGAAATTATTGGAGTGGGTTTGCCACTGTTTTTCGAGAATCAAATTCAAACGTCAGGTTTTCTATGGCGCAGCTTCACTCAGTAGGCCAAATAAAACCGTCTGTGGACAAATTGAATTTCAAACCACAATTTTCATCCGAATTGACATTTTTTTATGAATAAAAATTAATAAAATTTTGAATATATCCTTTACATTGGAATTTTTTAAAAAGGTTTTTATTACTTTTCTATTTCATAAAAAAATGACAACAACAAAATGTTTTGACTTTTGAAGAATACCGTTCGTTATAAAATATTCAGATTCATTCAAAAAGTTCTAGAATCAATGACACTACTATTTAGAAATGATTTTTAGTAATACTGTAGAAGTTTAAACAATTATTTAATTTGTTATAAACAAGTTAGTGGATGAAAATAATGTCGTGGGGATTAGAAATTTTTGGTCATTCAATTGCAACTAAATTTTTACAATGTATAGACAAAAGGGGTTTGTGAGTTGGATTACTGAAAATTAATAAATAATTTGTTATATAGTAAACCACCCTTACAATAAATTATCCGTTCTAACTATTTGTGAGAAAATAAAACCATTTGTTCAAGTAAACAACTATAAATTTCCCTGTAATTATGGTTTAATAATTGCTTAAATATACTTATTTAAAAAATTAGCTCTTTGACTATCTTTCGAGATATAGAGTTAATTTTTTAAACATAATTAACTGTAAATAACTAAATTTCAACCATTTTTAGAACTCCTGGGCAATGAATGACAATTATTATTAGTACCGAAAATGCTATAAATAAAGGTTTCTTGTCGTATTATCTTATCTTATCAACTAAAAATCCATTTTCCTTGTTGGAATCAACTGCCAATGACTCCTTGCCATCACATTTGGTCAATCGATAATAATGTCATTATTTACCAGAAATTCTCCATTGTTGATATTATAATTATTATTAAAGCAACTAACGTTTGCAGCCAAATAATGATCATCAATATCAAGGCAAATAATCAATTAATACAACGAATCTTGCGCCTTTCATGAGCTCATCTGATGATAACAAATAATAATTTGTTACAACATGAAGAATTATTCATTAATTTTCATTAATTCAACTCACAAACCCCTTTTTTAAACATTGTGAAAAATGAATTGAAATTAAGTGACAAAACATTGCTAATCCCCAAGAAATCATCTTCATCAACTTATTTGTTTATAACAAATTCAATAAATTTTTTAACATCGACAGTTCTACGAAAAAAATTTCTGAATAGTTGTATCATTGATTCTTGATAATTTTGAATCAATCTGATTATTTTATAACGGACGGTATTCTGCAAAAGTTAAATATTATTGTTGTCATTTTGTTTATGGAATAAAAAAGTATCACAAACCTTTTTGAAAAAATCTAATGTAAACGATATATGCAGAATATTAATAATTTTTATTATCTGATGTTATATTTTTTGACCAGTGAATAATTTAAATAATATGATGTTCATGTTTTTTGTCTACATGGTCGATAATCAATATTTTGTGAATATTGATTATTAATTTTTGAAGTTGTGAAAGAAATCTCTCTAGCTCCGCTGGGATTCGAACACCATATCTTTCAGATTTAAATTTCAGTTCAATTTTCCAGTTAAAGCATCAGACGGGAAATCTGAAAGATCTGGTGTTCGAATCCCAGCGGAGCAAGAGAGATTTTTTTCACAACTTTAAAAATTAATAATCAATATTCAGAAAATATTGATTATTGACCATGCAGGAAAAAAACATTAACATCATATTATATTAATAATTTTCATTTATAAAAAAATTTCAAATCGGATAAAAATTGTGGTTTAAAAATTAATTTGTTCACAGACACTTTTATTTGCCCCACTGAGTCGCGCCGCGAAACAGAAGAATCGACTTTTGAATTTTTTTCCTCAGAAACCAGTGTAAACCTACTCCAATAATTCCATGGCTTGTAGACCACACTTATATCTTCCTCTGAAAAAAATACATAAGAAATGGCACTTTTGGGGAAACGCGTCTTTTTAGTTTTAGTTTTTTTTCACTGAATTTTCAAAAATAATTTATTGTAAATTTTTTTTTTCATTTTGAAACGTATCTTTAGACAAGTAAATTCAGAATCTAAAAGTTACATCGGTCAGTTAGAATTCAAGGTACATCATTCAGAAAAAATTTTTTTCAAAAACTCGCCATTTTTTCGAATTCTTGAAAAATATTCCGTGGAATTTTTTTCACCACCAAGCAATCATATATCCTGAATTACATCCAAATCCCATTAGAACACGAAAATTTCCATGATCAGATGACGTGGACTCCACATATTTATTTCACGTAAATATAAACTCAGTTTGGTGTCCTTTACAAGATGCAATAATTAGTTTCCATATTCATGACATATGCAAATTCTCCATTTTGAATGCTTACTTCTTGCATGTTTTTATTTTTCAGATATGAATTAAATACATTTTTCCAATATTCACAGACGCTTTTTCAGAATTATACAATACTTACATTTATAATTTAAGCAAATGTGAAGCAAAATGTGCAGTCATTTTTAGAACATTAAAGGATATAAATGAGATATCGTACCATTTCCAGAACTTCAAATTCTTAATTATACAATTTTAAACGCTATAAACTTGAAATTGGTCCATTTCTATATTATAAAATTGATTATTTCTCAATTTCAAACGCTTGTTTCTAAGTTGATTTAAATTGGTAGACCTAAAAATAAAGATTGCTCTATAATTTTGAATGATTTACATGTGAAAGGGATTGGTCACGATTTCGGCGCCTTGGAGGTCAGAATGGTGTTTTTAATCAGAAGCTTATTGTAATGAAAATAGGAATCGAGAGGTCCTGGGTTTAACTACAGTATAGTCAAAAGCGTCAATTTTTTCGTAAATTTTAACATAAAAAATGTTTGAGGGCATCTCGATCGTCAACAAACCTTAAAATTGATGAAAATCAAATGTTTTCATTACAATGAACTTCGGAAATCACCGAGCATTAGAAACATTACACGTTGAGACAAAACGCGTCTCTTTCGTTTAAAAATGTATAGAGGCTATAATTTTTTCTCCGATTTCAACTTTTTTGAAAATAAAAGTTCTGTAAATTTCAAAGAGAACAGTGGTAATTGATTTCGTAATTTACTTTTGTTTATATGTAGGCGTCTACATGAAAATGCTCCTTATGGCCGGTTCCAGTTGAGGAGATATTCGCGTTTTTCTGAGTCACAGTCAAAATTATTATTTCAGGTGCTTAAGAGAAGATGATACTAGGTCCTATCCTGAATCGATTGGTACTATACTTATGTTTTGGAGGCATATGGAAATGGGTATATTTCATGTTCGAAGAAAAAGTACAAGTGCGCTGAGGGCACTCGGCAACTTTATATGCGTTTTTCTTGGGAAGCCAATTTTCCGAAGTTCCATCGTAAAAATTGCCCCCGTGAGTCGTTTTTTGAACCTAAAGGGTTTGTCTTGGTCTTAAAATGTCGGGAATTTATCCAGCTGTATGAAGGTATAGTGTACTGTACCGAAGGTACTGTACTGTACGATGGTACGGCACAGTCGGTACGGTTATCCTTTCGTAGACGATTCATAGCCAAGTTCATACCTTATCTACTCCGCTCCCTAATTATTAACTAGCATTACACAGCCCCCCCCCCCAAAGTGTTCTTTGCATCAGACTAGACAGCTATACCCATACGTTTTTGGGGTCGCTGAATCTGAATTCGGGGTTTGGTTGACCCCATCAGGTCAGGATCATGGTCATTCTAAGGTCCAATTAGGAAAAAAACGTTTAAGCAGAGAAAACCACGATTCTCATACGTTTTTGGGGTCGCTGAATGTGAATCCGGGGTCCGTTTGACCTCATCAGGTCAAGTTCAAGGTCATTTCAAGGTCAAATGTAAAAAAAACGTTAAAGCGAAAAAAACCATGATTCTCATACATTGCTGTGGTCGATGAATTTGAATCCTTGATCTTCTCAGGCTGTTATCTCGTCCGGATAACGGGAAAATGACCTATGTGAAAGTTGTTGGGATCATGGTGGGGGACAATCTGGTGACCTTAGATGTAACCTTGAAGGTCATTTTACTGCCTTTATGGGCATTACGCCTCTACTGGCTTCGTTACCTCCAAGGATCGGAAAATGGATCATTCTACACATCCTCGATTAAGGCATTTGTCACCATTTCCAGCATCCTCTGAGGAAGCAGGATTTTGAATTTCTATAACAAGATCAGAGTATCCTCGTAGAATTTAAGCGTTTCATTCAAATATTGAAGTTGGGCTCATCAGTGATGCTCAAGTACGTTCATCAGTCCCTTATCACCGAGATGTTCCAGCAGCCAGCATATAACAGAGACGTATCCTTTTTCCCAGAGGATTTAAAAATGTCATTCTTTAGTAGCGCGTGGATATAGGTGTCTGATGTCTTGATTCTCCAATGCTCGTCGGAGCAATATCACGAAGCTAAACCATGCCATCTAAAGGTCACTTTGATCTATAGGTCAAACTATATGCGAACGTAAAATATCCCGCTTTTTCAGAATCCGTGGTCAAAAATGCGTCCCCATTTGTTAAACAAAAGTTTACCTTGAAATGATCTTGATCCTGACCTGAGGGGATCAAACACACCCCGGATTTAGATTCAGCGACCCCAAAAACGCATAGGTATGGTGGTGTAGTCTGATGCACAAAAACGTATAAGAATCGTAGTTTTCTCCGCTTTAACATTTTTTTCCCACTTTGACATTGAAATGACCTTGATCCTGACTTTATGGGATCAAACATACCCCTGATTCAGATTCATCGACCCGAAAAACCTACAGGTATGGTGGTCTAGTTTGATGCACTGAACACTTTTTTTGTGGGGCTGTGTATACGTGCGTAAAAGCGCGCGAGAAACATTACCTTGCCAATTAATAATATCAAAATATAAAACAATAATACTATGATTCTAATGTAATTTGATGTAATTACTAGTCCTCTACTGAATTGCTTATCCATTCAATATTAAAATTGATAAAAATATATTATGATTGTCGAAAAAGAATCGGAGAAATTTTTTAATATTCGCTGGTAAGGCAGATGTCCCAGTAATCGGGAAGGTCCCAGTAATCGTGAGTTTTGAGGTGTAATCGCCAGAAGTAAGTATTTTCCGCATAAAAATACCATCCTAAAATATTTTTAAGTGAGTTTGAACAGTGCTTGTTGTGGAAACCAAATTAGTTTTTTGTATACAAATAGTGCACATGGGTGAAAAAATGCATTTGTATTGCCGGTGGCGATGAACCACGAAACGTGGAAAATAGCTCAACATTTAGGTTAGGAAAGGCGTTTCTTTGCTTAAGCTTTTAATATATCAAAAAATTACTTGATCGGGACGAAAATTATTTTTTTGTAATAAAAAATAATTTTTGTTTCATAAAATTAAGTAAAATCTTCATTTAGTACCTTCTCATTCGAGAAATATTGGTCACGATTATAGGGACGTTTCAAAAGCATAGTTCCTTGAGTAATCGTGATCGATCACGAAGACTAGGATGACTCTGTCAAAATTTTATTTCCATATTTCATTACATATAATAATTTAATTAACTTCAAAAGGGCGTGCAATGAAATCGGAGAACTGAATTGTTACTGTGAGTAGTAATCGTAATATAAATTAGTCCTTAAAACTGAAAAAGGTGATGTAAAATATTGGAATGACTTTAGTGATTTCGTTATAAACTTTTTAGTTTATTATCATTTTTCAGTGAAGTTAATATTCATTGAGTAGTTTTTCATTAGCTAACATTAATCTATACTGCATAATATGAAGAAAAATGTGTAATAGATATATGATTATTGATAGTTTTTATATTTTGACAACGTAAACAGAACATAACCTCAAAATACACATGATGTGTAATAACTAAACGGGAATTAATGTGCTGCATCTAGTTACTCAATCTGTTAATAATTTTGAATTATAACATTCAGTATTATAAAAGAATTTCGGCATTGTAGTTATCACTTATCGTGATGAAAATTCTAATAAATATTTATTTTGATTTATTTTTGAGACCACTTTAATTCTTATGAATAAAATATTAATTTTATTCGGCAATATTTTTAACTGGAGTAAAAACTAAACATTTTAAAAGAAAATTCATTTTTATCATGATTAATTATTATGATGTCCATCAGACGTATTAAACTATCAGAAGATACAATTTTGAGGTTATGTTTCAACGGATTTCATCTTGGAGGTCTCAATCAATATAAAACTAACAATACATATTTCATTTCATTAAAGTATAGTTAAAAAATAGATTTTGAAGTCGCGATAACTGGGACATCGGTGCTTTTTGACTTTCAATTGTTTATAAATAAAAAGTAATATGGAATATAATATAAAAACAAATTTCATAATATTCTAACATGTTTAATGCTTCCATCAGTACCAATCATTTTTTAAATAATCCTTTCAAAAAAAGTGAGCTTTTTTGGAAGTTTATTTTTCAATTGTGAATCATTTTTTGCTTATTCTTTAAAAATTATTCATGATAAAATGGACTTCTTTTCAATCTTGATTGAAAATTGTCTAAATATTTGAAATCAATTAAATCTCTCATGGTCACGATTACTTGTACGTTTACCTTATCAGAGGTTAAAATCAAATTTATAATGAAATCCTCGTAAAGCACTAAAATAAATTCAACCGCATGTATGGGAAATAATTTTATGAAATTAAAAAATAGAATATTCGAGAGACATTACAATAATATTGAGAAACAAGGATAATTAGAAAACTGTGTTTGATTTCTTGATAAGGCAAGGAGAATATGCATCGTATGGAAAATGAATCTCAGCAGGGAAATTAGTTAGATCCCTTTTCCTCTGAATTAAACGTTTTGGTCAGTTTCAAGTGCAATTCAATCTGAAAATTCCGTAAACACAATATATAAAAGTTATATAGCTTCAGTTGGAAGTATTAATATTAACACTACTTCAAACTGACTGCTTTTTGGATTTATACAATATTTAATTTGAAGCTATTATACAGTGATATCATTAAATTTCGAATAAGCCTCAGAATTCCATTCGTAAATTTGAATTTTTCATTGCGGCATTTTTAATATTGATTTACCGACGCCTATTTAAAACCATTTGGTGGGTTTTAAAATGAAATTTTAAATTTTAAAAGTATGTATGTAATTAAAAATGTTCACAGTTGGATGTTCCTATTTTATGTGCACAATGTTTCAAGTATCAATTTGAAAAATGTTAATTTCAAAAGCTTTCGTCTTGGAATTCAACAATAATATTTAAGAGTACTAAAAAGAACGTTAGCACGAAAAGTTTAGCGACGCAGCGAATTTGTACCTCTTCATTATTTTCACGAGTGAAACAGCATTTGAGTCAGTTTGAAGAATCAATTATATACAATTATATCTATAAATATGATTACTCGTACTATCTGCAAAACTGTCAAAAATATTAGTCAACCTAAAGAATTTATTTACGATCAAAATATAATTAATTATCCTATGTACAATTGTAGATTTGTATACTTAATATTTCAACATTAAAAACTCTGATTTTTCTAATTTATTAATGAAATTTTAATTATTTTTGGTTTATTGATTCTTATCAGTTAAATTCTTATTGGTATATTGGTTTCAAATAAATTTTGATGGAAATTGATATTGGTGCGCGGATTGAAAAGGAGTGAAAAGTCTAATTGGATGAGCCTCGGAATGATTCTAAGTAGTGAGCAATAGTTTGGAATGAATTCCTATAGGAAACTTTCGCCATGGTCATCTTCAGTTTGAAACTTGTATGGTTTCAATTACCTGCAAAATTGTTATGAGAGAGTAGCCCTTTTTTCTTGTGTAATTCAGGACCTCCGCCTATATATATTTCTGGATCAATTATTATGTTATAATTTTCGCCTGGGACTTGAAAAACTTTGACCTCATCATTGAGACTGATGTACACTAAAGAAACATTGTGGAAAATTGTCAAGTTGTTCCAATAATTCATTGTAACACGTTCGCCAAGCACCGTACTGATTTTTGAATCATGACCAAAATCCAATTCGACGTGGACAGATGAATTAATTAAAGAGGCTGCGACGTAATGGGCGGTGTAATCAATTTCTCCAGATGCGTAAAAAAGGGCAGAATCATCCCAGTTCGTCTGTGAAAAGGTATTAGTTTTGTGTTTAACTATTCCTTATATTATATTAAATTATATTATAGATTTGAAAAATGATTTAATATGTTATTTAGTATATATATATATATATATATATATTATTATTATTAAAACGTTGATTTATAATTGAAACATACTTTGAATGCGAGACTAATTCGGTTCACTGAGGAATGAACACGGTCCTTCCAGTCGTAGACACGAAACGACACATATGATGAACCTCTCAAAGTGAGAATTGTTGAAGCTGGAAATTCATATATAGCTAGTCTTACTTTCATTAATCATTTAAAAATGTATGTCTTAATATGTGTATAGAGGAGACAATCCTTCTATAAGATATCAGTCATGTTTGGTGTGATTGCCGGAATTCTATGGGAAGAATTTAAAAGTATTATAGGACAATTGAAAAAAGTTTTTTTCGAAAAATTAGTCTCGTTAGGGGCCGTCCATAAATCTTGAGACGCTGGATGGGGGGTGGGGTTGAGCGAACGTCGTGATTTCTTACGCTATAGGGGGGAGGGTTTTTCTGAACGTCCTCACGTGACAAAGTAAATCGAATGAAATTGCTTATTAGTTAAATTTTTCCTCAGTTTATTGTATGAAGTACGAATTTTTTTCCTTTCCCAATAGGAACGGAGGGAGGTCTGTCACGAGGGAGAAGGGTGTATCAATTTTGACTATTTTTATCATCACGAGATTTGTGGACGGCTCCTTATATGAGATACCCTAGAAAACCTCTTATAAAATGCTCAAACAATTAAAGTAAACGTCCCAGTATTCGGGATGCCAATTTTCTTGCTTTTTATTTAATTTAAATGAATGTAATTTCTATTTGCTATTATAAAATGCTAAAAATAAGTAGGTTTTATCATTAAATGTTACTTTCAACATATTTTTTAACAATATATTTACATTATAACCAAGTTTCACGATTACTGGGACATTTACCTTACGAAAATTGTTTGAACAATTTGTTCAAATTTGTGAGTTACGGAAAAAATAATTGCACTATACAATTTCACGGAAACAGTTACAGAAAGTTCATGTATTGGACAATTTTTATCTTCACGCTATTTATTATGTATAGGACAAATAAACAATTATATAGTACGAAACCTGCTTCAACATTAATGTAAATACTACATAACAAATAAGCTGAGGAAAAAAATCGTTCAATACATGAACATTATGTCATTTTTGTCCTTAGAATCGAATAGCGCAAACAGTTTTCCCGCAATTAACAAATTTAAACAAAATTATTAAACCTGTTTTGTTAAAACAATTACAGAATCAGATTTTTAAAATAAAAAACATCTTTTGATCAAATTTTCTCATCCCGATATTAAATTCTCTGCTACCTCGATTGACCTGCCCATGGGATATAATAAGGTAAAAATTTATTTGACTTTATAAATTGTTTATAACATCTTTAATCTGAATACATTTTCCGTAACTAAATGTCATTCCAATAATAAATAACAAGGCTTTTATTACAAAATATTTTTTTCTACAAAAAACTGAGACACTGGAGTATTTGCTTATATAAATTGTTTGAAACAATTAGGTTGATTATATTATAAGAAATCAGTTAAGGTGGTTTGGACATCTTGACAGAATGAAAGATGAACGACTGACCAAGCAGGTGTATAAAGGTAAAGTAAATGGCAGAATGCCCAGAGGTAGAACGCCGAAAGAATGGTTAGAATCGGTGAATGAGACATCAATCCGAAGAGACATAAGAAGCGATAGAAACACGAGAGCTTGCATGAAAAAATGCATGGACGTGAGGGAAGCTAGAGTAGTATGCCAGGACAGAAATGTTTGGCGACAAATAGTTTATAAAAAGAATGTGAGTAGAGTGAATTACACCTGAAACAAAGACCTTGGATACTAATGGGCCCAAGTGAGGAGCCACACCTAACAATTTTGTGAGGCTCTCCATGTGGGGTGATCGCTAGAGAGATTGATAGCAACCTGGGGCGGACCAGTGTTGCGGAATGAACATGTTATTTAAATAAATAACACGAGAATTTTAGATCAATCTAAAATATCTATACCTTACACCTATATACCTATATAACCCATACCTATATACCTATCCACATATTACTACTTTCCAACCGAGCAATTCACGCCTACCCCGGAAGGGAAACGGCTTAATGGTGTGATAATAAAAAAAAATAATAATTTGTATTCTGTGAATACCCATGCATGGATTTAAGACGTTTTGTGATAGTCGGCAGTTACTTCTAAAGAGTAAAATAAAAAAATTTGCAAAATTGTTCGTTTTCCTGAACTTTGCGTTTAATAAATACAAATGAAACTAAATTGAAAAAAAAACTAATACTTTCTCATTTAGCATGATATAATGTAATATTAATATATATAAAAACTAAAGGTTAACAACCACCGCAGGGTCCCACTGGGAGTAACTGTCATCTAAAAAATGACATCCGTTCGGCAAAAATCGAGATTGCTCGGACATACTCGGGAACATAATGAAATAGCACTATACGAAAAATCGAGACTTGGGTTTCAATTTCTATAATAGTTCACAGGTTTCTGACATGTTCTTATTCCTAATGTCAATTTCTGAAATAAGCTTTACAGGTTATAATATTCACTTTCTTGCTTTGTTACACAAGTATACTAAAGTTTGATTCATTTTTATCATTTATTCGAATAGAAGCTCTCTCAATGTAACCTGAAGTGGTTCCCTACTGATGCCTTTACGCTACGTACAAAAATCAAATAGTATACAAAATATTAAAACCGCGGGCATAAAATAAGAGCGGGTATAGTGAGTACACAGAGATGGAATTTAAAAATACATATAGTGCCTTCCGTGGGTAAGCTTATAAACGATGCATTAAAGTGTCACACTATACGGCTTCCCGCAGACGCAGTTCAGGAATTACAATGCTCATTATCGTACGCAGTTTATACATGCGTGGGTGCCGGTAACAATAAGCATTAGAGCCACTAGAGAGGCATTTGCAAACCCGCTGTGCACTCTGTCGTTCCGTTCTTTCCTTTCGAACAGGACATTAAAAAAAATGCGCCACTGTAAAATCAATTAACGTCACTTTCTGCTCAACTCGGTCCGATTGATATGTTAATTAATGATGTTATTACGCCAACATTTCGAAACGTTTCTGTTTCTCAGCACGGTTGGCATTGATCTCATTGAAAATAGATACATGTAATAATGCACAAAGTACTATTTTATATGGATCGATGTATTATTTCTCTGTGTAATTATATTTATGTCCAAATATCCATATTATTATTAAATTAAACAATGTAATTGATTTTAAAACATATGAATATATCATACTTTCAGAGAAAACAGAAGCCGTTTAAAAAGAACCTTTCGCTCCACAGGAGCGATATTATGGGGTATTAAATGACCACGGTCATATATTTTTTAAATATGACATTAGTTACTTCTGGCCCTTCTGTTAACGTCCAAAACTGAACTCTAATATCAAAACTCTTAGAAATTTAAAATTTTTGAACTCCAAGAATCAACAACGACCAAAGGACAAGCCCACAAGCAAATATATCAATTCGAAATATAGACAAAAACAAATATAGAAAAAGGAAAGAATAAAGCGAAAAGAAGTCAACCTCAAAATCCACTTCCTTCTTTTCTTTCTCTTCTGTTTCTTTATTTCCATCTTTTTTAATCTTTTAATCAAACATATTCACAAAAATTTCCTAACGTTATCGTATTTATCTAACACCTAAACGAGCAAGTACACACGTTAGAAATACCAGAATCTACAAGTGGTCATTTGATTTGAATAAAACTTGGTAAAATTATAGTGCCTTTTAAGAGACATTTAAAACCTAAAAAATTTTTTAAATTTTCAAAATTGTAGGAGTTAGGTTACATTGAATGTTCAGGCTGGATTTTTTTGAATTATCGACATATCTGGAACAGATAATGGGATTTCAATGAAACTTGGAGGCATCACGAGATGGAATTGTGCATTTTTTATTCATTTTTCCGAAAAATTGCCACCTTTTTTTTTAGTATGGATAAAAATATTCCTTATGGAATCACCTTTCATTTTTGTAAACACCCTGGACACTTCTGGTTCCCGACTAAGAACATGACAAGTCGCATTCGCCATAAGGGTCACAGTCGCCCGTTTTACACGGATTACACACACACAGCGTTGACCCTTTTTTTTGGTATTTTTTTTTGTAGAATCTAACGTCTAACGTCAGAGCAATGCGGCGACCGGGGGTCCCAAGCTTGCCAGAGTCAGGTCAGTTTACATTTACACTCGCTCCTTTCTAACACTTTTCCGGGTCTCATGAATTTTCTGAAAATTTGTGTACGATCTAACAATGGAGTTGTCACTTAAATTTAAAGCTCATGCACACACCTGACTTATTAAAATTTTTTTTTTTAAATTAGTTCACCACTTATTTTCTGTATCTATTTCTTAGATTAGATTCTTGTTTTTTATCAGGGTATCTTGCAGTAATAAAATAATTATAAAATTTTAGTAAATCCTTTTTTATTAAAAACTAATAAAATCATGACAATGATTCAATGATATTCTATTGTTTACCGATTTTATATGCAAATATTAAAATATGTGTTTAATATTCACAAATTACATCAATTGAATTTAAAATTAAACTACATATAGACATAAATTTGCCAATTCTGGCATATGCAAATAATAAAATATATTTATATTATTCACAATCAATAGATAATGTTGCAATTGAATTATATGCACAATAAATCTGAAGGATAATTTTGATGAGAAATCAGATCAAAACGCTGCAAACCAGTGGAAAACTATACGTGAAAGCTGTAAATGTGTTTGTTGGTTTCAATTGTTTAAAGGGGTTTTATCCATTTACAAATAAGAATTATTCTTGGGATTTCTCGGTTTTGTCCCTGCTCACACAAGTTATTTTCGTTCATTCCCAGTTGAACTCTTTTACATTTTAATCTTTTTATTTTGAAGCTTAAAACATATTTCATTTTACACTTTCATGAATTGAACAATTTAAAGATTTCTGGTTAAAAAATATAAAACTACGCTATCATTTTCAAAACATGAATTGAAGAATCAATTAGTGAATTAAAAAACTTTCTAAATTATATTATTTTAAGCAATTTGAACTAGAAACATTAAAAATTGAACGATCAATTTTTTTTTTAACTGACCACTTCTTAAATTAGAAGTTGAATTATTTTTATTTTCAAACGATCAAAAACCCTTAAAAAGCTTCCAAATTTTGTTTGAAAGTTTTGAAAAATCTACGTGTTGTTTTAAGGTTTCTCAAATTAAAATTCTTTCAACAAATTTTGTTAGAACTTCTAAAAATATCTTTTAAAATTATTAGAATCCTGCAAAATTTTAAAAAAATCCGTAAAACCTTGCAGATTCTTTTTTGACAATTTTGTAAAGCTTTTTAAATCTTTTTAAATATTCTTTCGAAATAATTTTTCAAAATGAAAAATCATTTTCAATATTCCTAGGAATCTTATGAAAATGTTTTTATTCTTTTAAAGCCTTTCACAATTTCTAAAAAGCTTCTGCATTTTTTGATCGAAATCTGCAAAGATCTACATTTAGTTTTAAATAACGTCGTTGGTATTTGGACCGAAATTTCAGTACAAATAGCTGGGTATTGTCGGCACGCTTTTAATTTTGAATTCTTCAAGTCTTCGAGATTGCATTTTAAAATTCTTGAACTCAAAAATGTACGCTTACAAATAAAAATCTAAAACGGAAAATTCTTAAAGTAAAATATTTTCGAATTACGTATTGTAAGCTGAATTATGTCATAAATGAAAAATATAACAATTGAACTAATTATTTAAAAAACTGTTGAAATCGAACTGATTTTTCTTCTAAGCATTTGTAAAATTTCCGGTCCAGCGGCCACCCTAATTGAATTTAATTAAATCATTCTCGTGATTTTCATTTTTTTATTGCTTCTAGCTTAAAATTGCTTAAAATAATAAATTTTTTTAACTTTTTTAAATTCCTTGATTGATTCTTCAATTTATGTTTTGAAAATTATAGCGTGGTTTTATATTTTTTTAACCAGAAATCTTTCAATTCTTCAACTCATGAAAATGTCAAATTAAATATTTTTAAGCTTCAATTTAAAAAGTTTAAAATGCAATGAAGTTCAATCTGTAATAACAGAAAATAATTTATGTGAGCTTATAGCTTTAATTGCTTTATTTAAAAATGCTTAATTTGTAAGTGAAATTGTTGAATTTTGATGTATAAATAACAATTGAACACTTACTAATTGTAGAAAAACTTCAAGTAATTTTAAGAGATATTTAAATCCTAAAAGAGATATTTAGATGATTTAAAACTAAATGTAGATTTTTTCAGATTTTGAACAAAATGTCAAAAAAGAATCTGGAAGATCTTAAGGAATTTTTTTTTTTTAATTTTGCAGGTTTTTAATCATTTGAAAAGATATTTACAAGTTATAAACAAATTTTTTTAAAGAATTTTAATTTGGAAGCTTTTTAAGGATTTTTGAACTTTTGAAAACAAATATAATTTAACTTCTAATTTAAGACGTGTTCAGTTAGAAAAAATTGATCGTTCAATTTTTAATGTTTCTAGTTTCAAATTGCTTAAAATAATTTAATTTTTAACTTTTTTAATTCATTAATTGATTATTTAATTTATTTTTTGAAAATGATAGCGAGGTTTTATATTTTTAACCAGAAACCTTTAAATTGTTCAATTCATTAAAGTATAAAATTAAATATGAAAAAGAGTTCAATTTGGAATGACCGAAAATAATTTGTGTGAGCAGGGACAAAACCGAGAAATCCCAAGAATAATTCTTATTTGAAAATGGATAAAACCCCTGTAAACAATTAAAACCTACAAACACATTTGCAGCTTTCACTTATAGTTTTCCACTGTTTTGCAGCGTTTTGATCTGATTTCTGATCAAAATTGCCCTTCAGATTTATTGTGCATATAATTCAATTTCGACATTATTTATTGATTGTAAATACAGTCCGAACTCCAAGCAATGCCGTTTTCGGGGCTGTAGGGGAGTATAATTCCAAGAAGCCATAAACCCCCACTCTAAGCACGGTCACGCTCGAATGCGCGGAGAAGAATTCAGCTGACAAACTCCGAGCAATGCCGCGCGTCGATAGGTTAAAAATCTATCTCGAACATCGTTTTATGTATCTAGTCTACATTACATGTGTACAAAAGTGATTCATATTGGATTATTTCGTTATATTAATGATTAATTACTGTGCCGTATTGCTTGTTTTTTCTAAACAAAGAGAAACTCAAATATCAAATTGTCAATTATAACCTCAATTTGATGTCACTCGTGTAATCTTATTAATTATAACAATACATGTAAAACGTAAACAAAAAAAACAATGAAAAGCTTTTTTTACAGCAGTGAGAACAGATATTCGTTCATTTGAAAAATGGAAATTCACTCTTTCCCACGTTTTGTACTGCGCAATAATACTGCGAGCAGTTTTCTCATAGAAACGCATATTAAATGAGCTGAAATCAGACATCTAATATCTTTTGAACGCGATTTTATAATTTTTCATGGTTTTCTTCAGGTTTTAACGTTCACATTTTATGTTGAACATTCATCCAGAACATCTTTATCCAAAGCCTTTAAATATTTGACGAAACATAAAATAAACAATGATTAGTTAGCCCTATAGTACATAAATTTGATTTTATATCATAGCAAATTTTTTTTAAGTGGACTAAAAATAATTTTGAATAACGAACAGTTTTCCTGATATTTCATTTCTTATATGTATAATAAAATGAACAATTTGTTTGACTGAACAACTTCAAGGTTTGGCCCGAGAAAAACCTTCAGATTCGGCCGTTTCGTTCCCGGCACTCCTCGGAGCGTTAGCTATGAAATGCATCGATCGCGACCGACGCTAAAGTGGCGGGGGTAGCGCTCGAGCGAGAAATCGGAGAAGCGGCATTGCTCGGGGCGGCACTGCTCGAAGCTTGGACTGTATTAAGTGAATATATTATCAATAAATATTGTACACAATACAAAGTACAAAACTTTCACTTTATGTTCGATTGAAAAAAAAATACTTGGCGCCAGTAAAAGGCATACAAAGTACTATTTCTTATAAAGAGATAAATTTAAGGGCATAATTTTACCCTTGAACATTTTTTGTGAGGATTGCCAAAATTCCCAGATATTCTCCACACAATAGAGGGAAAATATATAATAGATATGAGATGAAAAACTTAGAGACGAGAAAAAAGAAAAAAAAATTATCAAGGCTTTTAATGGGTTTTCCATCAATGAAATTTTATAAAACATTAACGTATGTACATCAATAAGAGGAAGAGAGAATAACAGATTACTCATTTTATATGAAATCATATTTTTGATATTTTCTTATATAACCAACAAATATACAACCAATAATTCATCAATATTTTCTTATATTCACAAAAAATATACAGTTCAACAATGTCAACATTTTTTCTAGGGATAAATGTTATATTTTCTTACACAATGAAAAAGAAACTATTTTATAAAATTCCATTGAGGGAGAACCCATTAAAAGCCTTGTTCAATAATTTTTTTATACTTTTTAATATTTCTAGTGCCCCGCTTTTTAATTTATCATCTCATATTCATGACATATTTTTTCCCTAAGTAATTTTTTTAAATCGGACCCAAAGTAAAAGTTTTGTCTTTTGTATTAGCTACAATCTTTATTAATAAGATATTTCTCATAAACAAATATGTATATTAAAAAAAATCAAAAGCTACGAGAATCTCAATTGTTACGTGAATTTGATGCTCGCAACTTCTAAAAATATCCTCAAAAATCAGAAAAAATTAGAATTGCAATATATCAACCAGAGAAACAAACTGTCGCGATACAGCAGCCGAAAAACAAAAACCAGTTTTTTGTGAACCACCCTAAGCTATACCCTATACAAGGTAGGTCATAGATTAAACTTCTTGGAAGGATTAAGAATAACAAAGCTTGTGTCAACGTGCAAAATAAGAATGAAAACAAGTGCTTCAAGTAGGCTATACTAGCAGCCATATGTCCACCTAACAGTAGAGATATTGTAAAACGCGTGTTCAGATACTAGCAGTACAAGGATGAATAAAACTTTTCTAGAATAAATTTTTCTGTAGGAGTGAAAGATGTATCAAAATTTAAAGAAGAAATAGCATATATATGAATATTTATAACTTCAACGAGAAGAAGCTAAAGTTGACAGTCGTTCCTCTTCATCTAACTGCACAAGTGAGGAAAACTCATGTGAACCTCCTCTGAGTTGGAAAAGAAATATGTGAATAACGACAAAGATCTGTGAACGACGACTGCACTTCTTTTCAAGATTAAGGAAGTTGGCAACTCATAGTGAAGATGATAAAAAAGTGAATGATTGTGGAATAGTGCCACCAATACCTGGTAGAAATATCATTAGAGTATTCCGAAAGCATAAAGTTTTTGACATCAGGTACTTGTACAATTGTAGCTACAATAAATCATTATTATTCTACAACTCTTGTCCTGAAATTACAAAACCAGCAAGCTGTGGAGTTACAGTTACTTGCAAATAACTGTGAGAAAATACAGGCATCTCCAGTTCCGATGCAGAAGCTAACAATAAGGCAGCAGAAATCTGTCTTTGAAGCCATAAATAGTCAAATCTGTCAGAAAGCCCTTCATCCACCGATAAAGAAGGTCCGCAATCATTGTGATATAATTTGAAGGAAAAGTAAATATTCTGGAATTAGATAAGAAAAAATATCTCTTTTACAAAATACGTTCAGAAAACACAGATGCAATTCCGATTCATCGACTCATTCATATTCATGGCATCGTTCTTGGAAAATTTAACATCATATCTCAAAGATTATAAAATTGTGAGTGCAATATTTTGTGGAAATGAAAATGAGAAAGGTAAACTTCTAACGTTCTACAGTACCCTTAATGACTCATTAATATCTGATGAGGACTGCAAACATGCACAACAGGTATGGTGTGCATTTAGAGTTAAAACTCTCTGTTAATACGTTAAACTATACATAAAGACTAATGTGTTGTTGTTGGCTGATTTTTTTGAAAATTTACAGTAACAGTGTCTCGTGGCTTGGTTGGAACTTCTCACTGACGTTGATATGTTATTATTGATTGAGAATTGCAAGAAGGGTGGAGTGAATCGATGCTATGCCAGATGCACTATTGCCAATAAGAAGTATATGTTAGTTTTCAATGAAAGTGGGAGATCATCTAATAATGCAAACAACCAATGCAAACAACCTTTATGGTTGGGCAATGGGACAATCCCATCCTTACGGTGGTTTCGAGTAGCTTATAAATTTGGAAAATTTTTATTTTAATGCTCCAGATTATTCACCCGTTGGTTATATTCTAGAAGTTGATTTCAACCATCCATCCGAGCTTCACGATGAGCATATTGATATACCGTTCAATCCAGAATACTCTAAACCACCGTGTTCCAGTCAAGAGAAGCTTGTAACTACCGTTCCACTGAAACAGAAGTACACTCTCCATTACCGGGCTTTCACACGTGCTTTTGCAAGCGGTCTTGTATTATTAAAAAATAACAGAATACTTAAATTAAAACAGTTAACATGGCTCCAGAGTTACATAGATTTCAAGACTGGAAAGAGAACACAAGCTTAAAATTAATTCATAAAAAACTTGTAAAAATTAATGAATGATGCAGTTCACGATAAGACAACGGAGAACGTACGAAAACATGTAAACGTGAAATTAGTGACAAAGTGAGAGGATAAGTATATGGAGCTAAGGTCCTTATAGCTAAGCCGAAATTTTACAGCCGACACATGTTCAGTGAAAATCTGGTGGCTATATACTTAAAGAAGACAGAAGTTTAGTTTAATGAGCCAATCTGTGTGAGCCTGGCAATGATGGTTGCGTCTGAAATCCTAATTTATAATTTTCACGAAGGTTATATGCGTAAAAAATATCGTGACAACAGAAAACTTTTGCACTCTGACACGGACAGTTTAATATATGAAGTAAAGTATCAGGAAATTCGTGCGAACATGAAAGAAGATATGGAAAAAAATATTCAACAATTGGGCATAGCAAACTTACCTCAAGACCATTTTTTGAGACTGCCACAAAAAAAAACAAGAAAGTGTTGGGTTTAATGAAAGACGAACGTAATGGTTAAATAATTATGGAATTCAATGGTTTGCGAAGTAATATGTACAGTGTCCGTAAGTATGCAAGGTCAAAACGATTGCACAACAAAAGATTGCACTAAATCCTTAAAACAATAAGCGATATTCACTGCAAAAACAGTACAGACATCCTCGCATGGGGGCATTATAGAAACAGCGCAACAGATATCAATGAGCTGCACTTGACTGGCTACTATTCGAAAGAAGAAAAAAACTTCAAAGAAGAGGAAATCCAATTAAAATAAGCTTCAAAAAATAAACTTATATCATTTGGAACGGTTGTGAATGCAGCTTAGAAAGCCGTGCGATGAATTAGTAATGCAAAAGTTGCCATCAAGTCAGTAATCTAAGGTACTCAGAAAGCTGTCGAAAGCGTATGCGATAAACATCATGTGCAAAATCCACGTGTCCTGCCAATGCCTTCGAAAGTCGGTGGTATATTGCCACTGATCCCAATTTTTGCTAGACTCAGTGTACTTGGAGGTCTTACTGGTGGAGCAGCAGGTGTATCTAAGGCGGCAAATGATGCGGTAAACCATTGGCATATTACAAAGTAATATTATATTCTTTATAAAATTGTACAACAAAATTCCATACGTTAACTGTCCAGGAATTTTATGGCCACTAATGTTAACCTCATCGAACAAACTATTCTACGATTGATATGTGATAAAATTATTTAGGTGTTTAATGAATTGAATTGAAATTAATTGAATTGAACGTAATTGAATTGAAAGAAATACTAAACATTCAAGCACCAGTTAGATTTAATGTGTCCATAGCTCCCTGTAAGGATCATGCATATCAGCATTATGCCTCATCGTCTTTCTATAACAGTGATGAAATTCGAATTGCTATCGAGCATCAAGATTTCTAAATCCAAGAAGCCCTGAACCAAATTTATTTTATGGAAAATGCAAGCTGGTTTGACATCTCAGAAGGAACAAAACTTCTTACCAATGATTAGGGATACTTTGATCTCACTGTATTACTCAGCATGATTCTGGGGCGTACTGGAGACAATGGAAAAATGATTGTTAACGCAAAGCATGAACTTATCCTAACAAGGTCACGAAGTTACTTGAATGCTATTGTTCAAGCACGACAATCGCATAAGAAACAGTTGCTGAACTTTATTGAAAAAGATTTTCTCACAACTGTAAGATTTCGTTCATGGGAATTGTATGAATACCCCGTACTTTCCACAACCTCAAGAAATATATGCACTATGAAACCGTCAACTCAGCTGGAAAAGCCAAGTTACATTATATAGGTTTCGAGACAGGTATAAAGAATAGGCAAGACATATATGCTAATCGTTTCGATCACTACAATATAACGAATGTCAACGTTTTTCTCAATTCACAGTACTATTCGTATGGCAATTGGAATTTGGTCAATGACCATAATTAGTTTGCACTACTGTATGAGATCTATACAAACTTTCAGCAGCCCACTAAAGTAAAGAGCCAGAACCAACGTTGAAGAAAAGAAATTTTGAAGAATACGCTTTTCTCAATGTCATTGATTGCTCAAAACAAAATGAGTTTATCAAACAGGCCTCAGTGGACGTTTATTTGGAGTCTGAATCTGCATACAATTTCCCGGTTGAAACTGCAGCCTCCTGCCTTATCATACATGACCGTATTATGTAACATCAACCCCTCCGTGGGAGCGTGAATAAGTTGATTCAAGATAATAGTGGTGAGAGGTAATGCCAGCGGTAAGAATAAAAGGTATAAAATAGATTAGTTTATGAACAGAATTAAGTTTTCCTCGAAATTGAGTTCTTCGTAGACGTGCAAGGTTTCAATAAGCCCAACAACCGGTATGTCTTCAATAATTTGGCTGTAGTTCCTCTTTAGGAAGAGGCACAACTTACGGTCTACCTCTTCAAACCTCCCTGCTATTAGAACTCTCTGCCTGCCCGACACAAGAGTGCAAATGTATGGCTTACGCGCATTTACCACGGTATCGGTTGGACTCCTGGTGACATACGCTACGAGGAAGTGAGACCAAATTTTCAAGGTTTACTAGTTGCTCCTTGTGCTATTTACGTCAAAAGACTTACAAATAAAAAGTAATTGGACTAGTTTGGGTTAAATGTACGCAATTTGGAGGATCTGGTCTGTCTTTCGCTGAAGAAATTACATTAAATGTAATAAAAGTGTGCATAACTTTCAATTCCATCCTCTAGTTGAGCATTAGACAAGATGAATAAAAACATTTTTCAAATTTATAACTATTACTTTTCATTTCCATTGACAAATGGTGCTACTGAGGAAATATTAATGTTTTGTACCTATAAATTTTACAGCCATCACCATAGTATGTGTCACTACTATAACTCAAGAGTCCAATTTTCCCGAAGCTTCTAGAGGGATTCTGCGTATGTGAAACGAGTGGGGAAAGCGACAGATTACGGTAATTTCATTTAACAAGAGGCAGTATATTTCAGTAAAAGTTTGTGATCTGGTTATAATAAAAGTAACATTAAGATGCCTTCGGAAAAGATGGAACTTAAAGCCCTGTATTTAGTTGAGCGAATGGAGAAGGTTATGCCCACCAAACTGCTTTCTGACCTCACCCTGGACAAAAAATATGTTGTCACAGGTGTTCGAAAAGTTTGTACTGAATATTGCACTACGATTGTGACTGAATTAGAGAACCAGTTTTTCCTTTTTTTACCTGCCAGAATTATAAATGTGTTAGAAGATGCACACTGCAAGAGACGCTAGAAAATTTTGAAGATGAGGTCAAAACAAATAAACTCTGCTTTATCTACCTTGGAGGACAAGATGATAATTTTTAATTTGAATATGTGCAGTAAACTCAATTTCTGCTGTCAATTCTGTGTTGTAATCAACAAAATATTTCGAGAATAAATATTCACACTAATGAAATAGAAAAGCGTATTTATTTCGCATCAGACCAGGTTAATATTTAAAAAACTTAATAATAAAAAAGGCATTGCTGGATAGCATATTCTATATTCTTGTAACCCTGGAATCCTGCAACATGTATTACACCGAAGCATCGTTGGAAAACAGATTCTTTATTCCCATTATCATTTAGAATATTCATCTGTCTTACACCAAAGCATAATTGGGTAGTGAATTCTGTATTCTCATAATCCTAAAAGCAGTCCCCCGTTTTACACCTGAAAGTTGTTCGGTTGTATATAAATTAAAATTTTATAATGAAAATATGAGAACTTTAATATTCTTATTTTTAAATTTTATATTACAGTCTTACATCACAGTTGCTATTTATATCAACACATGAATTATTTAGGAAAATATCGTTCCTGTTCCTTCTTAATTTTTTTTCAGAAGTTGACGGTTTATGTGAGGATGATAATATTGTTGAATGTGGTGGTGCTCGTGCAAGAGAACGTGACGGCTGCATTAGTAGTTGAATTTTTTGTGAACATGGTAAGTATTAAGGTTCGCAAAGTCGGGATCTAGGTGGTAGCGAAAGTAATTGTAACAGGGTTGGATCTGTTGAATATAATGGTTAAAATTGAGACTGTGATGCTACTGGAGAAAAGTGTGCCCTTTCCAAAGAACATATATTTTTAGAGGGTCGTACGCTGTGTCTGCTGGAATTTATAAGAATGGCAGAGTTAGAAAAAGTATGCATTCAGCTGTGTGAAAATTGCATAAATTGTAATATAGCAGACTATCATCTGTAAAATCTTTTCTATGATTTGCCTCTTGATCTCAAATTGAAGTGAAGGGAGACCGATTGTTTCAAGTTCAAAACAAGGATCATATTGAGGAGCTGACTTCCAACAGCACCCGTCTACAGTATTCTTTTCGCCAGTAGTAGCATGTCCATATGAATCTGCGGCGTTTCTGCACGCTTCGAATGCCAGTCGAAGTTCTCAGCCATCCCATCTTTTGCACGAATTTGAGCCTATGGACACACAAAAAAAATTAGTGCTAGTGACACACACTTACACTTCTCACTAATCAAATCACTATGCACTACATACTTTTTCATTTCCACCCTTCTTCTCTGACAGTAGTTTCACTTTCGCTTCTTTCTTTTTCACTTTCGCTTCTTTATTTTTCACTGTCACTTCTTCTTTCACCAGCTACTGATCAGCATATATTTATATGCATGCCACTGCACTTGAGCCTCTTATAGGCCTTAAATATCGCACGTGAAAGGAGCATGGGGAACCTCATGGTGGCGTGTCGATACCTCCATTTGCATCACATCTTCACTATCTACATCATTCGCCATGTCGGTAAATTATTTACCCAGCATCGGTTGTAAACTATTTATCCAACGTCAGTAACTAATTTTCCGTACCCTGTTGCAACTTTGAACTTTTTGTCAATTCAACAGACTTGACGGTGGTTCCATCTGTTTACAGTGACTATGTATCGATTGATGATATCTTATCACGGACATGTACCTTTATCGACTTTAGTAAATGATCGCTGACTGTATTAGCGACGCTTGGCTAGGAATTGAACCGTGCCTTAGAACTATCACAGGCTTACTACTTATTAGGCACACAAAAATTCTATAGCAAAAAAAAACTTCAATATCATCTAATAAAATTAAAAAAAAATTGTTTGAATTTAAATCATTTTAGGAGATACAGCGTGATTTTTAAAACAAATATTGAATCAGAATATCTAGAAAACAAACATGAATTTGCGGAAGCAACTCAAACCGTCGAATTCATAAGAAAATTCTGCACAATATTCATTAAAAAATTTTTGGGGATTGTTCAGGTCATAGAACCTCTCCCATGTGGAAGATCTATGCCTCTGGTGAAGGCAAACTTCAAACTGCCATAAATATCGTCAAGAAGTAAACCGGAGAGGTTGGGATGGACTTTGGATTGGATAAATGTGCTAAAATTCATCTGAAGAAAGGAAAGATTGTTGGCGTTCCCAAGGATCCTATGATTGTGGATATACGTGTTATTAGACATCTGAACACTGGAGAGACCCATACATACCCGGGCGTGCCGCAAAGCCGCATTCAGGACGTATCATCAGTAAAGAAGTCTTTCCGAAGCAGATAAAAGCATTTTCTTCGACGGATTTGGTCTTCCAATCTGTCAACGTTGAACAAGGTATCTGCGACTAACGTGCTTGCCGTTCCGGTTCTACTCTGCTCGTTTGGGGTGGTTCAATGGACGAAGAATGAACTTAGAGCCCTTGATGTCACCACATGTAAGATCCTGCATATACATAAATGCTTGCATATCAATTCGTCAGTTCTGCGATTATAAATTTCACACTGTCAAGGCCGACGCGGACTTCTGAATCTCTAGTGTCTGCATGACCGCATTTTTTTGAGTTTAGCTCATACCGCTGCCAAAGACAGATCCTCTCCTAAGAATGTTCAGAAACCACGAGGTGATTGGTGAAGGAGCGTTCCTTCACAAAGCCGCGGAGCAAGCGGCCGAGATCCTTGGTCTGAATTTTAACATCAGGAGTGAGGAAAGTGGATTACTCCATCTAGATGATTCACTTCTAAAAGCCGAAGTGTAGAAAGCAGAGTTTGCAAAATTTCACCAACAGCTACTCAACAAGAGAATGCACGGAAACTTTCACAACAATGTATAAAAACCATGAATAGTTTTTAATTATATATATATTTAAAAACTTAAGGTCAACAACCACCACAGGGTCCCACTGGGAGCAACTGTCATCTAAAAAATGACATCGGCTCCCAGTAGGACCGCGGTAAAAATCATTTAAAATGTATTCGTAATTTTTTTAATCTTCTGTAATCTTTTGAACTCTTTGTGAAATTTTTGTGGAAACTGAATTTTTTTCAAAATCTTTTGACAACATTTGAAATCTTTGTTGAATCTTCGTGAAATTTTTTGGACATATTTGGAAATATTTTTGAAATCTTTGAAGTCTGTGTGAAATTTGTGTGAAATCTTCGAAATTCTTTTAACATCTTTTGAAATCTGTTGCAATATATGTAAAATCCTTGAAATCTTTTGAATCATTTTAAATCTCTTGAAATTCTTTAATTTTTTTAAATCTGTGCGAGATGTTCTAAAATATTTTGAAAACTTTGAAATTTTTAAAAACTTTTGAAATCTTCCAAACATTTTCAATATTTTTTAAATCTTTAAAAAATTTTTACATTGTTCTGAAATAATTAAAATATTTTGAAAATGTTTTTGAATATTGTTGAAATATTTGGAATATGGGTGAAATAATTGCAATTTTTGTGAATTCTTTTCAATCATTTAAAATGTATTCGTAATTTTTTTAATCTTCTGTAATCTTTTGAACTCTTTGTGAAATTTTTGTGGAAACTTTGAATTCTTTTCAAAATCTTTCGACACCATTTGAAATCTTTGGTAAATCTTCGTGAAATTTTTTGGAAATATATTTAAAATCCTTGAAATCTTTCGTATCATTTTAAATCTGTTTAATTTCTTTAATTTCTTCAAATCTGTGCGAGATGTTCTAAAATATTCTAAAGAATTTGAAATTTTTGAAATCTTTTGGAATCTTTCAACCATTTTCAATATTTTTTAAATCTTTCAAAATTTTTTACATGATTCTGAAATGAATAAAATATTTCAACAATGTTTTCAAATATTGTTGAAACATTCTCAATATGGGCGAAATAATTAAAATTTTTGCGAAGTCTTCTGAAATATTTGAAATAGGGTAATTTTTTTATCCTCTGTAATATTTTTCAAACCTTTGTGAAATTTGTATGCATACTTTGAATTCTTTTCAGAATCTTTTGACAAAATTCGAAATCTTTTTTCAATCTAAGTGGAATCTTTGAATTCGTTGAAGATATTCAGAAGCTTTTGAAATGAATAAATTATTTTTAAAATATGTAAAAGTATTTTTTAAATCTTGGTGAAATTTTGTTTAATCTTTCGAAATATTTAAAATAATTAAAAATATTTAGAAATATTCTTAAATCTCTTGAGATGTTTTGAAACCTCCAAAATGTCGATACCCTTGTGACATTTCTTAAATCTTCTTAATATCTTGGAACTCTGTCAAAAGCTTTTGAAATCACTGAAATATTGGTGTAATCGTTAAAAAAATGTTCAGTATTTGAAATATTTCCATAATCAGTACTTAATCATTATGAAATCTTTCTGCCTTGAATTATTATAATTCAGAACTGCAACTAGGAATCTTGCAAAACGATTATATTTCGTATTCAAACAAAGAAATTTTTGGAAAGAATTTAAAATTTGACTTGAAAAAGGGAATTTGAAATCATCCATCTGCTACAAATACTGATTCTTCGTACTTCTTGTTAAGTTATCATAAAGTTTGAATTTTTTAACTTTAGTATCAGCTTGAAAGTAGCTTATTTCATCCTAATAAACCAGACAATAATCCTCATCCATATACGTAAACATAATTAATTATTGCTAAAATTTCTTCGCAAATAATTTCGGTTGAGCAATATCATTTTATTTCTCAAACTTCTCCATTCGCCAAATGGAATCGACAGAAAATAATTAGTTTTGGATTTGTTCCAGCAAAGAAGTACCAACCCAGGTGGTGGTATCTTTTCCTGAATTCTTGGCACCCTCTTTGAATTCTTGCTCTGAAGAATTCACAATTTTCTGGCGAAACGTTCTGAATTATTTCGCAATATAACATTCATAACGTTCATAACACTTCCGCTTTTTCCTATTCCTCTACTCTGAAATTCTCTGTATTAAATGATGTAAAAATTCGACATTTTTTTCTCGAAAAGAGATGAAAATAATATTTTCAATCTCAGATACTTACAGAATTATCGCAGGAAAGATATCCTTTTCTTTAAAAGTTTTCTTTTAGTGGCTGTTTTCAGTTTTTTCTTTGCTGTTATTATTATAAGACACATTTAAAAATAAAGTTTCAAACGTCAATATTAAACTAATTATGAATTATGTTCGATACTCAAAATTATACATTTTATTGAATTTTGTGAATTACCATTTTCAAAAAAGGAATTTCAAATTAAAAAATTTATTTCTAAAAGAGAAAATTTTAAATGATTCTTCAATAATAAAGGCAACAATTCTCTTCTAAGGCTTTGCATATTCGTTTTAAAAATGACAAAAGGATTCTGTTGATAAACTCTTGACCATATTAAATGAGTTTATAAATATTCGCCTATTAACGAAAATAATTAAAATTTTCTGCATTATCAATTTAGGAAATCAAAACTTTCAAATATGTAAGTAATTTTATTTTATGATAAAATTTATTTCTGAAGGTGTCTAAACATCGCTGATGAAAGAGAAAATTTTAATAGCGAATTTTTTTTTAATATTGGCAAATAATTCGGTTGAACTTAGAATATATTTTACAAAGTGTGTGCATTGTCGGTAATAATGAAAATTTCCTGGTACCCCTGACAACAAAATTACCGGTACCGGCAATATGATTTATATCTTGAAAAAGAATCTGTAAGATCTTAAGATAATTTTTGTAATTTTTTAGGATTTCAAAAAAATTAGGAAAACTTTGCATTATCGCAAACAATATTTATGAGCTTTGAAAGTTTTGAAATGATGAATAATTTAAACCTTGAGAAAATTTGCAAAAAATGATTAAAAACATGTATATTTCTCAAGGTTTTAGAAAACGTTTTTAAGAAATTTCAAAAGTTTCAAAAGAATAAACATTTTTCTTAAGATTGATGGGAAACCTAAAAATGATTCTTTGTTTTAGAAAATTAATTTTAAGAGAAATTGTAAAAATATTTCAAAATATTTTGGATGATTTTCTAAAGTTCAAAAAAGAACGTAAAAGATTTGAAATCAAATTTTCCAATTTTTCAAGATTATAATATAATTGAAAAAATTGGAGCAAATTAAAGAAATATTCAGAAGTTTTTGTAAGATTTTAATTTATTTTAAAATCGAAAAGATTTTGAAACCTTTTAAACAAAATGTCGATTTTTGAAGATTTCGAACAAAAAAATTATAAACTTTGTATGAATTGTGAAAGGTTTCAAGAAAATGAAAAAATTGTCTTAAAATTCATGGAAGAACCTGAATAAGATTTTATTTTTGCAAATTAGTTTTGAAAGAAAATTTTAAAAAATTTCAAAAGATTTATCATTACATGGAAAAATGGGTAAGGTTTTAAAGCAATTCTTTCATTTAAAAATATTATTTAAAAATTTTAAGAAAAATTTGAATAACTTAAGAGAATATCAAGAATTTTGAGACAAGTGCAAAAAGTCATTTAAAATTTGAAATGATTTGAGAAATTTGATACAAAATGTAGATTATTAGGATTTTAAAATACAATTTTGAATATTTTTAGGGGTTTTCAAAAGTTTCAAGCGAAAAAAAAATGTTTTTTTGAGTTTCCTGGGAAAATTTAAGGTGTTATTTATTTACAAGAATAAAGTTTGATAGGATTTTTCAAAAGATTTTAAAACATTTTATAAATTTTCCTGAATTGTCGAAGAATAATTGGGAAGATTCCCAAGCAACTTTTATAATTTTGCTGAATTTTTAGAAAGATTTCAATAATTTAAAAATATATTTATAAAGTTTTGAAGTTTTGAAAAGATCAAAAACGATTTTTAAATTTAAAAAGAGTTCAAGAAATATAAAACAAAATGTAAATTTTTTAAGATTTTGAAAAAAGAATTCGAAGCTCTTTGAAAATTTTGAAAGTTTTCGAGGAAATATAAAAAGCTTTTTTACTAAAATTTTTTTTCGAATATCAAAAGATTTCTAAAAATATACAAAAATGTGGAAGATTTCGAGGCAATTTTTTATATTCTTAACTGTCTAGGTTGAGGATTCAACTATTTTTTTAAGAATTAATTTTTTTTTTGTATAAAATCAACTCCTTTTGATTTTCAATCAAAATCTTTCTTTTTTAGTAAAAAAATATCAACGAATATATTGTTCGTTGAGAAATGATCTTGTTGGATGGAAAATTCAACTACTTGTTTCGAAGTGAAACTTCTTTGTTAAAAATGTATTTTTTGATAAAGATTCATAATTTTAGTTAAAAGATCAGAATGGATTTATTACTATTTTTCTAACGGAACTACTGTAAATTCAACTGTTTTTTATTTAGAATTAAAAAACTTTGTGATTAAAATATCATGTATTACAGTTTTCGTTAAAAATTAATATTTTTTGTTGTTGAAAATTTAAATGCTTGGTAAAAACTTGAATTACTTTTGAAAATTAATTATTTTGATTCAAGATTCATAATTTTAGATGAAAAGTCATCTCTTTGGTTAAAAATGCAACTATTTCGTTGAAAATTTGTATTTTCTAGTAGAAAATTAATCTTCTTAATTGAAAATTCATCTATTTGGTTGAAAATTAATTTTTCTGTTCAAAATTCATAACTCTGGGTTGAAATGTTTTCTTTTGTGAAAATGTTACCTTTTTTTGTTAAAAATCCAAGTGGTTAAAAATTGATTTTTTCTGGATGATGATTCAACAATATTTAGAATTCTTAAAGAAGTTTAAAGAATCATTTGAAATTTAAAAGGATTAAAATATTTCTGAACAAAATAAAGATTTTTGATGATTTTTAATTACAATTATGAATGTTTTTGAGGATATTCAAAAGATTTCAAGAGACTTAAAAGCATTTTCTAAATTGCCAAAGAATGATTTGGTCTTTTTCGGATGATTTGACGGTTCCTAATTCAAAATAAAAATAGTTTTTTGTTGAAAATTAATTAATTTGGTTGAAACTTAAGTTTTTCTTTAGATTTCTATTTTAGATATCTGAAATACTGAAAAATCTTTTTGAACCTAAAATAGGTTTCCCTTCAAACAAAAAAACTAGTTTGAAACAAAAAATGGTTGATGCTCGAATATTCTCATTTGCAAATAAAGTATTTAAAAAGGCTTTTATTTGATTTGATGAAAACCCCGAATCCACTTCTGAATACCAGTCTCGCCTCTTTTAGACCGAGTTCATTGCTTTTAAAAATCGTTTCTTTCATTGTCGCGAATATGAATGGATCCGTAATTGTTTAGCGATCAAATTTATTCCCTGGAATGGAAGTCGAGTAATGAGGTCCTCGGGACATTCGTCCTCCCCAGCACGCGTCTATTTACATAAAATCTCAGCCTACCTCGATCAGGATGGGTAACATTGAAAGGGTTTTCACGTCTCTTTGCCTCCTCTTGAAATTTGAATTAATGAACCTCATTATGCGGCCACGAATTGTAGCGGGCCGGGTTTCCGGACTAGCGCCCAGCCAGGGCCACGTTACTCAACCTCTTCCTCATTCCAGTCTTCATTTCTCCCACAGCACCAGCGACTTGTCGAAGAACAAATACTTAAAGTCTGCCTGCCGTGATTCGATCTAGGCTGATTTGAATATGCAAAAGCCGTCACCGTGTCCGCACGCTGTCGCGAGAATGACAAGGCACCCGGCTAAGTATGTTACTGACTTTAGTGCAACTTACTGGGACGCCATGCTACTTTACTTCAGTTTACTTTAATTTCTTCCATCACTTTCGTAATCATTACCACCGGGGTACATGGGCAGCATAAGGGAGTAGATAAATTTCGTTTTCATTCTAGTCTCATAGTCGTTTAGTCACTCAAGCATCAATCAAGAATCAGGGATGTAAATTCTCCTGGAAAAATTCTTGGCACTGGTCGGTACAACAAAGTAATTATTTTGTGGACGGGTGGTCTCGCAGACCACACTATGTTTCTGATATGACAAGGGAATGAAGACCTTTCTTTTTCATTCTAGTCTCGTAGTCGTTTAGTCCCTCAAGCATCACTTATTAAAATATTTTGGAATGGGAAACGGGGATCCGATAGATAGTGGTATCTTTAAGGTCTTCGAAAATGGTTTCCGCTTGTCGAAATTTATTCTAAATTAGATAGTTGGAAGAGGAAAATGCTCTGAAAGATCTACGCTAATTTCCATGAAAATTAAATGTAGCGTTTCTTAATTAAACTAAAAAATGTAAATGTCTTCCTTCATTTTGAGTAATTTTGATTGAGTTTTGGATTTGAACTCGTCTAAAATTGTTTCCATTCGTCAAAATTCATTCTAGATTAGATAGTTGGAAACGAAAAATGTCCTGGAAGATCTCCACGAATTTCTATACAATTTAAATTTGGTATTTCTTCATCACGCCAAAAAATGTGAATTTCTTCCTTGATTTAGAGTGATTTTGAGTTATTCTTGTATTTAAACTCGTCTAGAATCATTTTCACTAGTCAAAATTGATTCTAGATTAGTAAGTTGGGAGCGGAAAATACCCTAGAAGATCTCCACGAATTTCCATCGAAATTAAATGTGGAATTTTAAAATTATACTGAAAAATGTAAAATATTTTCTCGATTTAGAGAGATTTTGAGTGATTTCTTGATCTAAACTCGTCTAAAATCGTTTCCGTTCTTCAAAATTGATTCCATATTAGATACTTGGAAACGGAGAATGTCCTGAAAGATCTCCACTAATTGCCATACAATTTAAAAGTGGCATTTTTTCATTATACAGAACAATGTGAATGTTTTCCTTGATTTTGAGTGATTCTTGAATTTAAACTCGTCTAAAATCGTTTCCATCCGTCAAAATTGATTCTATATTATATAGTTGGAAACGGAAAATGTCCTGAAAGATATTCACCAATTTCCATACAATTTAAATGGAGCATTTTTTTATTATAATGAGGAATTTAAATTTTTTTCTCGATTTGGAGTGATTTTTGTATTTGAAATTGTCTTAAATCGTTTCCACTCGTAAAAATTGATTCTAGATTAGTAAGTTGAAAGCAGAAAATGCTTTGAAAGATCTCCACCAATTGCCATACAAATTAAATGTAGCATTTTTCAATTACACTAAAAAATGTAAATGTCTTCCTTCATTTTGAGAAATTTTGAGTGAGTTTTGGATTTAAAATCGTCTAAAATCGTTTCCATTCGTCAAAATTCATTCTAGATTAGATAGTTAAGAACGAAAAATGTCCTGGAAGATCACCACGAATTCCTATACAATTTTAATTTGGTATTTCTTTATTACACCAAAAAATGTTAATTTTTTCCTTGATTTAGAGTCATTTTGAGTTATTTTTGTATTTAAACTCGCCTAGAATCATTTTCACTAGTCAAAATTGATTCTAGATTAGTTAGTTGGAAGCGGAAAATACCCTAGAAGATCTCCAAGAATTTCCATCAAAATTAAATGTGGAATTTTTTAATTATACTGAAAAATGTGAAATCTTTTCTCGATTTAGAGAGATTTTGAGTGATTTCTTTATCTAAACTCATCTAGAATCGCTTCCATTCTTTAAAATTGATTCCATATTAGATACTTGGAAACGGAGAATGTCCTGAAAGATCTCCACTAATTGCCATACAATTTAGATGTGGCATTTTTTCATTATACAGAACAATGTGAATGTTTTCCTCGATTTTGAGTGATTTTGAGTGATTCTTGGATTTAAACTCGTCTAAAATCGTTTCCATCCGTCAAAATTGATTCTATATTATATAGTTGGAAACGAAAAATGTCCTGAAAGATCTTCGTCAATTTCCATACAATTTAAATAGGGCATTTTTTTATTATAATAAGAAATTTAAATTTTTTCCTTGATTTAGAGTGATTTTTGTATTTAAAATCGTCTTAAATAGTTTTCACTCGTCAAAATTGATTCTAGATTAGTAAGTTGATAGCAGAAAATACTCTGAAAGAACTCCACCAATTTCCATAAAAATTAAATGTGGCATTTTTTGATTACACTGGAAAGTGTAAATGTTTTCCTTGATTTTGAGTAATTTGGTGTGATTCTTGGATTTAAGCTCGTCTAAAATCGTTTCCATTCTTCAAAATTGATTCCATATTAGATACTTGGAAACGGAAAATGCCCTGAAAGATCTCCACCAATTTCCATACAATTCCAATGTGACAATTTTTTATTATACCGAGGAATGTAAATTTTTTCCTTGATTTAGAGTGATTTTTGTATATCAACTCGTCTTAAATCGTTTTCACTCGTCAAAATTGATTCTAGATTAGATAGTTGGAAGCGTAAAATGCCCTGAAAGATCTCCGTCAATTTCCATAAAAATTAAATGAGCTATTTTTCAATTATACTAAAAAATGTAAAAAAAATTCTTAATTCAGATGGATTTACAGTGATTTTTGGATTTAAACTCATCTAAAATGGCTTCTGCTCGTCAAAATTGATTCTACATTAGATAGTTGGAAGCGGGAAATGCTTTGGAACAGCTCCACCAATTTCCTTAAAAATTAAATGTGGAATTTTTTTAATATACCAAAGAATGTAAATTTTCTTCTTGATTTAGAGAGATTTTGAGTGATTTTTGTATTTAAAATCGTCTAAAATCGTTTCCACTCGTCAAAATTCATTCTAGATAAGGTAGTTCAAAGCATAAAATTCCTTGAAAGATCTCCACCTATTTCCATAAAAATTAAATGTGGCATTTTTCAATTATACTAACAAATTCAAAATCTTTTCTGGATTTAGAGAGAGAGTTTGAGTGATTTCTCGATTTAAACTCGTCTAGAATAGTTTTCACTCGTCGAAATTGATTCTTGATTAGTTAGTTGGAAGCGGAAAATTCCCTGGAACATTTCCACCAATTTCCATCAAAACTAAATGTGACATTTTCCAATTATACTGAAAAAGTTAAATGTTTTCCTTGATTTTTAGTAATTTTGAGTGATTTTTGTATTTAAACTCATCTGAAATCGTTTCCATTTGTCAAAATTGATTCTAAATCAGATAGTTGGAAACGAAAAATGCCCCGGAAGATCTCCACAAATTTCCATACAATTCCAATGCGGCATTTTTTTATTTTACTAAGAAATTTCAATTTGTTCCTTGATTTGGAGTGATTTTTGTATTTAAAATCGTCTAAAATCGTTTCCACTCGTCAAAATTCATTCTAGATGAGGTAGTTGAAAGCATAAGATTCCCTGAAAGATCTTCACCTATTTCCATAAAAATTAAATGTGGCATTTTTTAATTATACTAACAAATTTAAAATCTTTTCTCGAATTGGAGAGAGTTCGAGTGATTTCTCGATTTAAACTCGCCTAGAATAGTTTCCACTCGTCGAAATTGATTCTTGATTAGTTAGTTGGAAGCGTAAATTTCCCTGGAACATCTCCACCAATTTCCATCAAAACTAAATGTGGCATTTTCCAATTATACTGAAAAATGTAAATGTTTTCCTTGATTTTGAGTAATTTTGAGTGATTTTTGGATTTAAACTCGTCTAAAATCTTTTCCATTCGTCAAAATTGATTCTAAATTAAATAGTTGGAAACGGAAAATGCCCTGGAAGAGCTCCACCAATTTCCATAGAAATTAAATTTGCTGTTTTTAAATTATACTAAAAAATGTAAAATTTTTGCTTGAATTTGAAAAAAGTTTGAATTTTGTGAAATTTTTCACTCAATTCATCCCCCAATGTATGTTGTGGGGGGGGGGGAGAAGGATAATATTCCGATGTTATTTTCCATTTTGGAATGTTTTGGTTTTTATTAAATATCTCGAAAATGAACCATAGGATTTCGATAAAATTTAGAGGGAAAGTAGAGGACATTATGAAGTTTGATTTAAAAATCCAAAAATTTCATATTAACGGACACTGTTATTGGGAGGAGAATTTTGAAAATTGGAAAAGTGGTCCAGGAGGGGAAAAATAGATAGGACTGCATCTGATGGTTCGAAGAGCTGGAAACGGGCAATTCAGACACTTTAAAGTGAGATTTGGTTTGCGGTTGAAAAAAATATAATTTTCAACGAAAAAAGCGAATTATCCACAAAATTAATTCAACAAAAAGAGAAGAATTTTTAACAAGATAAATGAATCCTTAACGAAATAGTGAATTTAAAAAACAAGCTTAATCTTCCGTGCAAATAGGCGATATTTTAACAAATTATTTCAATTTTTGAGCTAGAAAGTAAAATTCTTTAGAAAACAGTCCACTTTTAAATTTAAAAAGAAGAATTTTCAACAAGTAAGGCAATTTTCAGTCTAGAAAGGCGTACTTTCAACGAAATAGTTCAATTTTCAACTTTTTAAATAAATTTTGAACCAAAATGGAACCGTTAGATTTTCAATTGAAAAAACTGATATTCATAAAGAAAGAGGCATTCTAAAATATTTCAATTCAAACAAAAAAGACGAATTTCAAGGGAAATAGTAGAATTCTCAAACCAAATGATGAATTTTCAACATGTAAGTATAGTTTTGTTCCCAAATAGACGAATTTTCAACTAAATGCATGTTTAATTTTCGGTCGAAATAATTTGATTTTTAAACAAAAAATATAAATTTTCAACAAAAAAGTTAATTTTCAGCCAAATAGTTTAATTTTCTACTAAATTAAAAAATTTTCAAGCCCAAAATATGAATTTTCAACAACCAACTTAATTTATAACCAAATATTGGAATTTTCAACCAAAATAATGAATCTTAAAAAAATAGCTTTTCACAAAGTAGTGCAACTTTAAAAGAAAAAGGTAATTATTCTACCCAAAAAATTAGTTCTCAACACTATATGCGATATTTAATATACCAATTAAAAAAGATTTTAATTTTTAATTGAAAGCAGTTAGAATCAACCGAAAAGGCAAATTTTGAAAAAAATATTTCAATCCTCAACCAAAACAGATTAATTTTTGACCAAGAAGTTACATTTTTAACTAAAAGGGATGGGTTTTCAACCAAGAAGAAATTTTCTAACAAAAAATTAATTTCCAATCAAAAATAGAATAGTTGCATTGGAAGTGAAGAATATTATTTATAAACAACAACAAAATTAATTTTGAGCGAAATAGTTCAATTTTTAACTAAAAATTAAACGAAGGATTGTGAATTTCCATCTAAATAGTTTAGTTTTTAATCAAATATTTTAATTTCAAACTAAAACTAAAAAAATACTAATTTCATATAAAGCACTGTAAAATATTTCTTTGTTGAAAATTCATCTCTTATCAACAAAAATCGTGTTTTTGGTTTGAAAGTTCAACTGTTTGGATAAAACTCAAACTAAACTTTGCTTCTGTAATTCATATAATTATATAAAATTATATTAATTATATATAATTGATATTATTTGGGTCCGTTTTTGATTAACGGCTTTAATTATTAACTAAATTTTATTCACTTGTCCACTGTTCTAATAAAATTCTTTCTTTTTTGTTTCAGGTGAGTCTTACTGAATCATTTTCAACTATAGAGAATGTAGGTGATCGTGAGTATAGAGCCTTATCATCAATATTTAAGAAAGGAAATAATTATGAATTATTTTACGTATTTGAAAATTGATAGTTTATTAAAGATTAAGATTATACTTTAACAAAGAAAAATGCAAAAATTTTGAACTAAATAAGATCAGATAAGACAAATTAGATAAGATAAGAAGCTTTTATCAAGATAACCAATGAGTTTAAGATTCAAAACTAGAAAGTTCCAGTTATTTTTCATATTTATTTTATATAATATATATTGTTTAAATATCTTAGTGAACTACTTGTATCAAAGCAAAATTTGGTGAAGTTTTAGAATTTCAGAAAAATTTATTCATTCAGAAACATTGTTTCTGCATAAGAATTACTTCATTATTGCTATTATTTATAATATGTTTTTTATAAAATATTAATTTATATGACTATAAAAGTAGCAGATATTTGAAAAGGATAAAACGAAAATCAAATAAATTGTTGAAATATTAATTTTTTATACATTTTGAAATATTTTTACCTCTTCTGTATATATTTTCAGAAGATTAGACTGAATGTTAGACTTAATTTTAATAAAGCATTTTGGCCGGTATAAGAAGTTTTTTTATTAATAAAATCGCATTGCCTGAAATCTTCCACTTTTTGGCAATCACCCATATGATTCCTGATTTCGTGATTTCCTAAATATTATTTTATAATATGCAAGAACTTTTTGCATTCACTAAAGAATTTTTCTGACTTCTCGTCTCATTTTTTTTATATTCTTAAAATTAGGAAAACTGACGCAACTCAAAAAATATTGATCCTAACAATTGAACTGTAGTATTTTTTTCTTGAAATTTCAAAATCAAGTTTGCATAAATTAGTGAATATGGTCCTGGCTGACCAAATTTGGACATATCTACTTGGATTTTCATGGTCACTTTCGGAAGGAATTTTTTTTTTTGTGAAAGTATTTTGAAATACGTATTTTTTGTGAAAACCATTTATTGGTGATATAATAAGGAATTTTGACTCTTGAAGCAAAAAAAAAAAGGATTTATTTACTCATTGAATTCAAAGAAAAAAGACGAATTTTTAACAAAATAGTTGAGTCCTCAATCAAATAGATGAATTTTGAAAAAACAAGATTGATTTTCTGCCCAAATGAACGAATTTTTAACAAAATAGTTGAGTTTTGAAGCTAAAAGTTCGAAAGATTTAGAAACTGTTGACGTTTGAACCGGAGAAGATGTATTTCTTCAAAGAAAGTTGATTTTCAATTAAAAAAGATGAGTTTTCTAAGAAAAATTTTAATTTTCACTAAAAAAATAAGTTTTTAACCAAAAATGAAACCATTGTATTTGCAGTTTAACAAAATAATTTTCAAAAAAAAAGAAAAACTAAAACGAATTATTAATAATTTAAATCACCTAAAAATACAAATTTTTTATAAAATAGTTAAATCCTCATCAAAAAGGATGAATTTTCAACAAAAAACATGGATTTTGTTAAAAAACTTGATTTCTAACTTATAAAGAGAAAAAAAATAGGAATCTTTAACAAAAAAGTTCATTTTTAACGAAATAGTTGAATTTTTTAACGAATAGATGAATTTTTAAGTCAGAAGGACGACTTTTTTACGAAACTGGTGAATTTTCAAAATAAAAGGTAATTTACAACCAAATAGTTTAATTATCAACTACAATGATGAACCTTCAGAAAAAAAAATTCTACAAACTAGTTGTTGAATTTGAAACCAATTAGTTGATTAAAAAAAATAATTCTCAGAGAAACATGAAATACTTAATTTTTCAACACAAAAAAAATCCTAATTTTAAATGAAAAAAACAGTTAAATTTTGCCAAAAAAGACAAATTTTCCACAAAATAGTCAATGTCTCAGCCAAAACAGATTGAATTCTAAACAAGCAGTTGCATTTTTAATGGAATAGTTATATTTTCAGTGAAGAAACTAATTCTTTACAAAAAACAAGAACAAATTTTTGGCAAAATAATTAAATTTTCAATCAAAGGGACGAATTCTCCACTAAAATGATAAATCTTCAAAAAAAAAAGAAATGTTCAACATTAAAGTTCAACATTCAAACAAAAAGTTGAAATCATAACAAAAAATTTAATTTTTCAACCAGCATGATGAATTTTCTACAAAAAAACGAAATATCAACAACATATATGAATTTTTAACCAAGTACTTGAATTTACGACTAGAAAATATAAATTTTAGGCCTGACATTTGATGCTTAATCGTTAACTTTCCAGTCAAAAAGATTAATTTTTAACGAAAAATGAAACTAATCTTTAACAAAAATAGTTCAGTTTTCTACTCTAGAGATTAATTTTAAATGAAAAAAAAAAAAATTTATATATTAGTTCAACTTTCAACCAATAATTTAGATTTGCTGATGAAAAATATGACTTCTCAACAAAATAATTGTATTTTTAACAAAATAATTGAATTGTCAACCAAATAGTCGAATTTGTGAACAAACGAGATGAATTCCGAACCAAAAATATAATGGTAGAATTTTAACAAAGAACATTACCTTTCAATTAAAAATAGTTGGATTTTCTGATTGGAATCAATTAATTTAGTTCAAATTTAAGCGAAAAAAGAGGAAGTCTCTCGAAAATAGGGGGAAAAAGAATTCTTTAGAAAATTAAAACAGAATTTTTAGAAATCTTTAAATTATAACAATGTTCTGAAAAGACACTTTTTTTTAAATATTTGCTTGAAAGTATTATCATACTAGTATTAAGTAGTTTAAACTCATCATTCATTTTCCGATTGTAGGTTATGTGAAATGAAATTCATAAAAAAAATGTATCAATAAATTAATTTAAACAGTCTCGCATTAAATTTTGATTTGAAGGGGGGGGGGGTCGCAATAATGTCAAAAAACGCTTACAAGAGGGAGGCTTCAGTCGAAAATCGCTGAAAATAACATCACGTAATATGATACCTAATAATATATCGTTTATAATATTATTTCTATTTATATATATATATATATATATATATAATTTTTGAAGATTTTTAAGAAGTTTGAAAGGCTTTAAGAAAATAAAAAACTTTTCTTGAGAATCCTGGGAATTTTTTTTTTATTTCGAAAAATGAATTTTTACAGAAAATTTGAAAAGGTTTTAAAACATTTCAAAATATTGCTACAAATGTCGACAAAAATTGAGAAGATTTAAGGGCAATTTTTTTTATTTTTCAAAGATTTTTTACAAATTTTAGAAATAATTCGAGTCAGTTTAGGAGATATTTATTTTCAAAACTTCTAAAATCAGAAATATCTTTTAAACTGACTCAAATTTCTCCTAAAATTTTGCAAAATCCTGTGAAATAAAAGAATCTACTTTTTCGGTTTGTCTGAAGTCTTCAAAAATCTTTTTCAATTTCCTCAACAACCTTACGAAAGTGATATTTCTATAACCTTGAAAACAAATGAACAAATAAACTTGAAAAGGAAATATTCATGCCAAATTTTTTTTTTTTATTAAAAACAATTTATCCCCTCAAATTATAATTTGGGTGAAATTTTTTTCTCTTTCTTGACTGAAAAACTTTTTTTTTGTTAAAATGTAAACTATTCAGTTGAAAATTCATCTTTCTGGTCTGAAAATTAATCTATCTTGGTTGAGAATTATTCCACTATTTTGTTGAAAATTCGTCTTTTCCGGTTAAAAATGCAACTGATTCAAAATTAATCTTTTTTGGTCGAGGATTCAACTAATCTGTTAAAAATTTATTTTTTTCAAATCAAAGATTCATCATTTTAGTTAAAAATTCATCTCTTTAAAAATTCATTTTTTTGGTAGAACATTCATCTATTTCGTTAAAAATTCATATTTTTGTGTTAAAAAATTGAACTGTTTTGTAGAAAATTCGTCATCTTTTTGAAAAAACTCGATTTTTTTTTGTTTAAAATCAGACTGGTAATTTTTTTTTCTGAGGATTTAGCTATTTTGCTAAAAATTTGTCTTCTTTGTCATGTCTCAACACTTTGAAATACAAAATTTAATGTTTCCCGTTTGAGAAATATAACATAAAATCCAATTATCTGTTAATTTGCTAAAGTTTTCCTAATTTTTTAGTTACCAATATTTTAAACACATAACAAATTTGAAGAGTTAAAAAAAATTTGTTCAATATATTTCAAATTTTTTATTCAAGTTTTTGATTTCAAAAATTGTATATTGTTGCTCCACAAAATTAAACACCACGTTCGTGATTTGGAAAAACATGAATGCGCGCGCATAGCGCGCTTTTGCTGCTTGTCCATTTATTAAAAAGCGCATGGCTCCATTTTCGATTATTTCTCGAACCATCTCGAAATGACTCGAAACAATTTAATACTATTGTTATCGAAAAACCCGTGTTCGTGATTGGATGAAGCTGTCGTTCCTTTTTCATGTTTAAAATAAAAAGTCTGCACGAATTTTAAAATTTGTCAAGAGAATGAAACAAATTTCTCAAAATTCCTGGGAAAATTTAAGCTTATTTTTTATTTTGAAAAATACATTTCAAGAGAAAATTGAGAAAGTTTTCCAAACATTTTTGATTATTTCCTAAAATATCGAAAAATAATTTTGACGATTTTCAAGAGGAATGCTTTATTAGCCAGATTACAAAGTTTTATAAAAAAAATCGATCAAGTTTAAGAGACGTTTAGAAATTTTAGAAAGATTCAGAATTAATTTAAACTTGAGAAAATTTTAAAGAAGTTAGAAAAAGACATACATTTTTGAATATTTGGAAATGCAAATTTTGACGCTTCTAAAAGATTTTGGAAGTTTTCACGATAATAAAGGAATTTATTGAAATTCCTGGGAAAATTTAAACTGATTGTTTATTTAGAAAAATAAATTTCAAGAGAAAGTTAATATCGATTTCACAACATTTTAAATTATTTCCCAAAATTTCGAAAAAAAATATGGACGATTTTATAGCCAATTTTTTCAATCAGCAAGATTACAAAGTTTTATAAAAAAATTTAATCAAGTTTAAGACGCGTTTAGAAGTTTTAAAAGGAGTGCAAATTAATTTAAAAGTTTAACAAATATTTCAAGGTAGAAGAAATGTAAATTTTTGAATATTTCGAAATCACAATTTTGAAACTTCTTAAGTATTTGAAAAGTTTCACGATAATAAAAAATATTTCTTGAAATTCATGGAGTAATTTAAGCTGTTTTTTTTTTATTTTGAAAAATTAATTTTGAGAGAATATTTAAAAAGACTAAAATATTTCCAAAATGATCAAAATGATCAAAACAGAATCTGGAAGATTTGAAGACAATTTTCTTTAATTTTCAGAATTTTAAGAACATTTTTGGAAAAATTTAAATAACTTTTGAAGATATTTAGAAGGTTGAAATATTTTGGAAATTATTAAAAAATAATTTGAAATTTGAAAATTTTTACAAAACTTCAAAACAAAATGTAAATTTGTGCAGATTTCAACCAAATTTTCTAATCTTTTTAAAAAGTTTGAAAGGCTTCAAGAAAACAATAAACTTTCATTGAGATTCCTGGAACAATTTTTAAAGTCTTTTTCTTTTTAAAAATTAATTTTCAAAGAAAATTTGTAAAATATTTCATAACATTTCAAGAGATTTCTACAAATGTAAAAAAATCTGGAAGATAGGATAATTTCTTTAATTTTTGAAGATTTTTCAAAATTTTAGGAATTATTCGTGTCAGTTTGAAAAATTTTTGTTTTTACAACTTTCAAAAGTCCTAAATATATTTCAAACTGACTCGAATTTTCCCTCAAATTTTGCAAAATCCTGTGAAATAAGAAAATTATACATTTTCGACATAACCGAAATCTTCAAAAATCTTTTTGAATTTCCTCAAGAATCTTACTTATTGAAAACCATTTATCCCCTCAAATTATAATTGGGGTGAAATTTTTTTTCTCTCTTGACTGAAAAACCTTTTTTTAAAATTGAACTATTCGATTGAAAATTCATCTTCCTGGTTTCAAAATTAATCTATCTTCGACGAGAATTGCACTTTTTGGTTGAAAATTCATTTTTTCCGGTTAAAAGTGCGACTATTCGAAAATGATTCTTTTTTTGGTCGAGGATTTAACTACTTTATTGAAAATTAATTGTTTTTTATTAAATATTTATCATTTCAGTTAAAAATTCATCTCTTTAGTTGACAATGTGCCTATTTTCTGAAATTCGTCTTCTTTGGTGAAAAATTCATCTATTTCGTGATCTATTTCCTATTTTCGTGTTAAAAAATTGAACTGTTTCGTAGAAAATTCGTCTCTTTTATAAAAATTTTTATCTTTTTGGTTAAAAATGCAGGTGGTAAAAAATAATTTGGTTTGGTTGAGGATTCAGCTATTTTGTTAAAAATTTGTCTTTTTCTGCATGAATTTAACTATTTTGTTATTCAAAATTAAAATCTTTTCTGGTTAAAATATCACTTATGTTATCTAAATAATATGTTCATAATTTGATAATAATAATAATCAATGGAACAAATGTCTCTAGCATTTTGAAATACAAAATTTACTGTTTCCCGTTTAAGAAAATATCATATTCCCATGAAAATGTAAAAGGTCCAACTTTTTGAAATGCTGATAAGTTTTTCACATTCGCCTTATGAGCCAATTTTGATAATAATTTTCAGAGACCGAAGAGCTTTTTTAAATTTCAAGTAGATATCTAAAAAAAATTCTTTTGGTCTACTAATTGAATTGGAAAATTTTAAAATAATGTTAGAATTTTTCTTTGCAACTTTCAAAATGAAAAGGTTGTTAAGTTATTTTAATATATTAAATTTTCGAAAATTCCAGTTACTGGTTAAGCTATTTCAAATTTTTCAAGAGGAAAAATAATTTAAAAATTTTTAAAATAAAAAAAATGAATTGCAATTAAATAAAATTGAACATTTCTTTCGAGATTTCTAAACACATGCATGTGCGCGCATAGCGCGCTTTTGCTACTTGTCCATTTATGAAAAGCGCATGGCGCCATTTTCGATTATTTCTCGAACTATCTCGAAATTACTCGAAACAATTAGAAAGTATTGTTGGGAAACCCGTGTTCATGATTGGATGAAGCTGTCGTTCCTTTTTCTCGTTTAAAATAAAAAGTCTGCAAACTTCACGTTTACGAGAAATGTATAGTTATCTAAATACTATGTTAAATACTAACAAGGCAATGAAACTGAGTTCTCCAGCAATTTGAAATAGAAAATTTAATTTTGTCAATTCACGAAACATAATTTAGAATCCAAGTAGGCATAGCTATGAAAAATTAGCTTTTCATAAACTCGATTAAAATTTAAAACTACAATATTTAAATATATAAATATATATAAATAAATATTGCAATATTTAAAATAACCTGTAAAGTTTATACGCTATTCTTTGTTAAAAATGAAAAAGAATTCAAAAATATTAGCGATTAAATATTTTTAATTTTCATAGATTTTTAGGAAGTAGAGAGTTTTTGCTCAACAATTTATGACAACAATTTTCAGTGACTAAAGAGATTCTTTGTAGTTATAATTAAGCAGATACCTGAAAAAAACACTTTTTTCTCCACTATTTGAAATGAAAAATCTGGAAATAATGTAAAAAGTTTCCTTCAAACTTTCAAAATAAAAAAGTTTTAGACTTATTATAATGTTTAAGTGGAAATTCAGATTTCAGATAATTAAAATGATGAATATTTAACTGGAATACTTGAATTTTCAACCAAAGATGAAATAATTAAATTTTCAATAAAAAAAAATAATTCTGAACTGAAGAGATGAACTTTTAACAAAGGAGTTTAACTTTCAACCAAGTAGTTTTAATTTGTGAGCAAAAAAATGAATTTTCAATCAAATTGATAAATATTTAACTGGAATACTAGAATTTTCAACTAAAAAGTGGAATTTTCAACCGAAAAGATGAATTTTCAAACAAGAAGGTTAATTTTATTCCAAAACGCCGATTTTTCAATAAAACACATTTTTAACGAAATAGTTGAATTTTCAACTAAAAAAGAAAAATTTTCAACCAAAATAGTTGAATTTTGACCTAAAAAAGATCAATTTTAAACAAAAATGGAATAGTTAAATTGTTAGTGAATTTTCAACGAAAAAGATGAATTTTCAACTAAGAAGATTAAATTCCACCAAAAAGATGAATTTTCATCAAAATATATGGATTTTCAACTAAAAAAGATCAATTTTTAACCAAAAATTGAATAGTTAAATTTTCAGTTAAAAAAATTCATGTTCAATCAAACAATAGTTACATTTTTAAATAAAAAAGATGAATATTTGACGCAAAAAATGAATCTTTAACTGAAATAGTTAAATTTTAAATCATAAGTTAAAATAAATGTTCAACAACAACACAAATTTCAATAAAATAGTTAACGTTTCAACTGGAATAGTAATATTTTCAGTAAAATATTAATATTCAACATAAGAAAAAACGAATTTGCCACAAAATATCTCTTTTAGCAACCAAGGAGATGAATTTTGAATTAAAATTATGAATCTTCAAACAAAAAAATTAAGTTTCAAAAAAAAGAGTTTAACTTTGAACCAAGTAATTAAATTTGTATTCCAAAAAAGATGAATTCTGAACGAAAAATATAAGTTCATAATATTTCAATCAAGAAAGATTTTAATTTGAAATAAAAGACAGTTAAATTCAACCAAAATAAATATAAATTGCAGTTTTTTGACCAAGAAAGATCAATTTTACAACAAGAAAGAAGAAAAATTCTACTGAATTATTGCATTTTTAAGCCAAGAAGACGAATTTTCTTCAAAACAATTGTATTTTCAAATGGAAAATTTGAATTTCCTGTCCATAAGTGACCCATAAACGAGAAGAATTCGATGAAATTCCTAAAAATTCAGGGCGAATTAAAAAAATTCGAATTAATTGAAAACAGTTTAGAAATATGAAAGAACTTCATTGAATTCAGTAACTTTGAAATGATCTTCGAAAAATTCAAAAGAATTCAAATGAATTGGAAAACAAATTTTTAATCGAAAAAAATCCACTGATTACAATAAAATTTGAGTAAACTTAAGACAAATGTAAGAAAAACGTGAAGAATTTGATGAAATTCATAAAAAAATCAAGCAAAACAAAAATAAATTCAATTTAAAAATACGAAAAAATTCATTGAACAGAGTAGAATTGAGTGAATTTGAAGAATTCAAAAGAATTGAAAAGAATTCAGGATAAATTAATAAGAATTGAGGGTGAATTCAAAATGAATAGCAAAAAATATTTGAAAATCTCTTGAAATAATTAAAAACCTACGAAATCTCTCACTTCTTGTGAATAAATTCTCTGAAATCCATTAAAATATTAATATAATAAATAATAAAAATTAATATATATTAAAATCCGTTAAAATCCCTTAAAATTATTAAAACCCTTGGAAATCACTTGAAATTGTTTAAATCTCCTGAAAATACCTTGGCATGTTTTAAAATGCCCTAAGGTATTTAAAAGTGTTTGAAACCCCTTCAAACTATTGAAATAAATAAAAAATTTCTAGGGATGTTCTTTTTAAATTTCTTAAAATATTTTAAATCCTTTGATATCTTTTAAATTCCCTTGAAACTTTTTAAAGCTAGGGGACCCGTCTGTGAGGCCTGAAATGCATTTTTTTTTAAATTAATTTAGTGGACATTATTTTCTTCTTTCAAAATTCGGCTTTCTCGTTTCAAAATTTATCTCTGGCTAAAAAATCTAATTTATTTTAGTTGAAATTTCAACTATTTTGATAGAATATTAATCTGATTTGGTCGACGATTCAGTTATTTTGTTGAAATTAGCCTGTTTTGGTTGAATCCAACTGTGTTTGATTTCAAATTAAATTATTTTTTGGATGAAATAATAACAAATATTATATTTTTCGTTAAGAATTCATCTATTTTGGTTGAAAATTCATGTATTTTGGTAGAAAGTTGTTTGGTTGAAAAGTAACTTTTTTGTGAAAAATTCATATTTTAGGCTTGAAAATGCAACTGTTTTGTAGAAAACTCGTCATTTTGGTTTAAAAATTCAACAATTTAGTGAACACTTTTTTCTATCTTGTTTTAAAATTCAGCTTTTTCGTTTCAGAATTTATTTCTTGTGGTAAACAAATCAAATGCTTTTCTTGAAAATTCAACTATTTTGTTGAAAATTCGTCTTTTTTTATTGGATTCAACTATTTTGGTAGAAATTTCCAACTAGTTGGTTGAAAAATAACGAACATTTTTGTTGCAAATTCAACTTTTTTTTTGTAAAATGTTGATTGTGGTTGGGAAATTCATTTCTTTTGGTGAAAAAAATTTCTGAAGAGGGTTCAGCTATTTTTTGAAACTTTGTCTTTTCCTGTGCAAAAAAACAACTACTTGTTTGAAAGTTTACTTTATTTGTTAAAAATTCAATTGTTTGGTTCAAGATTCATAATTTTAGTCGAAAATTCATCTCGTTGAAAATTCAAATATTTTGCTATAAAATTGAACTATTTTATTAAAAATTAATATTTTTGTTGACAATTTAACTCTTTTGTTAAAAATTCATTTTTTTTGTTTGAAAATCGTAGACAATTAATTTATTTATTTGAAAATGAACTTTTATGCTGAAAATTACTATTTTCCGTATAAAAATTGAAAAATTTGGTTGAAAATTCATGTATTTTGTTAAAAAATGAAGTATTTTGGTACAAAGTCCAAACTTGGTCGGAAATTAACTTTTTTATTGGAAATTAAACTCATTTGTAGAAAATTCTTCTTTTTGATTTGAAAATCATGGAAAATTCAACTATTTGGTTGAAGATTTAACTATTCGGTTACAAATTTATTTAATTTGTTTAAAAGTCGTCTTTTATGGCAGAAAACTCGTTTTGTTGTCTGGGAAATTTAAAAACTTACTAGAAAATTCAACTATTTGATTGAAAATTCAACGGTTTTGTAGAATTTTTTTTTTAATTAATATTTTTAACTGAAAATTCAACTGTTTAGTTGAAAATTCAACTGTTTAGTAGAAAACTCATTTTGTTCAGATTGATTCAAATTGATTGAAATTTCGCCTTTTTTAGTAGAAAATTATTCTTCTTGGTTAAAAATTTATTTATTTTGTTGAAAATTCGTTTTTTTATTTAAAAATTAATTTTTTAAATTGAAAATTTAACCATTTTTATGAATATTCAACTATTTGTTTGAAAATTAACTTTTTTGTAAAAAATTTGACTATTTTGATAAAAAGCCCAAATTTGTTTGAAAAGTAACTTTTTTGTTGAAAATTCGTACTTTTGGCTTGAAAATTAATTTTTTCTGGTAAAAAAAATTTCATATTTCTTGGGTAAAAGTATAACTGTTTTGATTGAAAAATGTGACTGAAAAATCTTTCTTTAACTAATGCCTATTCCTTTTTCAATAAAGGTTTTATGAATCATCATCTTAGTTATTTTGATTTTTAAACTATAAAATAAAGGAAGTAAAAAGGTAACTTTTCAGGTGACTGAAGTTACCGAATTCAACCAAATAGTTGAATTTTCAACAAAATTGTTAAATTTTCAGTTAAGGAAATTAATTTTTAACTAACAAAAAACGAAATTTCACGAAAATAAATAAACTTTTCACCAAGAAAAATAATTGTCTACTAAAAAAGACAAATTTTAAAACAATTTTAATTTTTATTACAAAACATTAATTTTTAACAAAAATACGTATTTGCTACAAAACAGTTTAATTTTCAAATAAATAGTTGAATTTTCAACAAAGAATTTAATCTTCAAACAAAAAGTTGACTTTTCAACCAAATAGTTGAATTTTCAGTTCATTATATTAATTTTTTGCTACAAAATAGTTGATTAGCCATTGAGAAAATATGCAGCCAATCAGTGAAGAATTCAAAAAATATTTTTTTAAGAAAAGTAAAGAAATAGTGGCATTAGGAGATAATTGTGAGAAAATGGTGTATTTAGTGTCATTTTTTTCAAAATAGTAGCAAAATAGTGTAATCGCTAAAAAAGTGTAGAGAGTATAAGGCCTGCAACACTCATACAGTAATAAAAATCTACTTTTACAAATGAAGAATCACTCTTATTCAATATTATATTACAATTTTAAAAAATTCCCAATATCCAGGTTTTTTCCATATATATAAAAATTCCGACAATTCCAGGTTTTCTAGGTATAGGGCAAACTGAAATAAAAAAAAAACAAAAACTAAAATAAACACAATACACATGAATCACTCCTTTTCTTTACCATCCATTGATGACATCATTCGATTCGTCAGCTCTTGATAGCTACACCCGTACATTTTAACAGCTTTTCTCAACAAAACCTCAAACTAAATTTCTTTTCGAAACTCCACAAAGGGCACCCAAATTAACCTCAAAAAAATGTCAACTCCAAAACTGCCAACTCCACACAGTCAGACACGGGACAATAAAAATATGGAAATTTGCCGATTTTTCCGTTTATTTTTGAACGAGTCGTGGGATCAGGTAGAAGATGATTGCGCGTCGAGTGTCAAATTGCGACTAAAATCGGCAAAGTTGGAAAAAATCGAGATTGGTCACCGAAGGACCGTGAACTGCATACCGACGTTCACTTTCAATTCGAGGGCCATAAAAGGCAGTCCTGATGCGAATGCTGCACCGAGGTGTGTCTAAAAAGGCAAAGATACTCTTGACCTGAATTAAACGTCAGAAAAAAGTGCCCCTCTTTGATACCGATCCCGAGGTTCAACTTCTTTCTGTCCATTCACTTACCAGCCAGCTGATCCTCGGAATAAGAACCCTGCGAACATCAAGAACGATTTCACTTTACAACACTTCTTTCTTTTCCAAATTGTCGAGAAAAAAACACGAAAATACTGACCATTTTCTCGCTCGATGTACGTTCCGTAACAAGAGGTCACTATAACCTATCTTCTCTGCGCTTCCTTCTACACTACACTGCTCGTGACTCGAGTCGTTTCTAAACCGGAAGTGAGTCAACGACGAGGTATGCAGCGAGGAGTGGTGTCGAATTTCTATTCAAATTCACTCTTTTTTCTTTCTTCCTAATTGTATTTTCCGAGGTAGAGAGAGTAAAGTTGGATTTTTAAATCCAGATTTAATGAGATTCAGTCGATTTTAGAATTGAAGTGTCGTTTGAGTTTGAGTATAGGAATAATATCTAAATTGTTGAAAGGGAAAGAAAAACTACATTGTCGGCGTTGGAGTCAAAATAAATACTGAAAGCGTCATTATTTTATTTTTAAAACGCGGAAGTAATTATGGCTGATTTATTAGTGATTTGTGGAGCCAAGATAATTTATTTAATCTAATTTTATACTTGCAGATTTTCAGAATTAAGTTAATAATAGGTATTATTCAGAGTTTGGTATTGGTAACGCGTTACCTTTTTTTAGTGAGAGTAACGGTCACGCGCGCGTTATAAAGTTATAAATTCGATTATCTAATTTGTTTATAAAATTAATGTAAAATATCAGATGATAATTTTTTATCATTGAAAATCACTGGCGACATTATTTAGGGAAAATCAGGAAATAAATGATTTCTTTCTGCCTTCAAATGTCCACACTGGGCATTTTTTTATATAATTTGTTTATACGATTTGTTCATAAAGGTAATAAAAATTATCGGATGATAATTTGTTATCAATAAACATCACTGACGATATAATTTGAGGAAAATTAAGAGGAGAAACGATTTCTTTCTGCCTTTAAATGTCCACAGTAGGCATTTGTTTATATAATTTTGTTTATTGAAGTAATACAAAATATCGGATGATAATTTGTTATCATTAAACATTACTGGCGACATAGTTTAAGGAAAATTAAGAGAAAGAACGATTTCTTTCTGCCTTTTAATGTCAACATTAGGCATTTGTTTATATAATTTATTTATAAAATTAATAAAAAATATCGGATGTCAAATTTTTATTATCAGGTATTATTTTTCCAATAAAAGCAAGTAATTTTAAAGCATACATTTACTTTACAAACGAAGAATTCATAGTGTAGACTATTTGTTAAGTTAATTTGTTTATAAAAATTATGTTAACAATATCATTTTTTTTGCTTTGAAATATCCCCGCGATTAAAGTCTGGCAATGCTGACCATAAAAAAAATTTTTTCACGAAGATGAACATAAAAAACTAAAAAATCTACTTTTTCTTTACACTTTTGCATTCAAATTAAAGTTTAAACAAAATTCGAATAAAAAATCAAGCCACATAACTCTCTTCAAAATTTGATGCTGAATTTTTCTATAAAAAAATCCAAAATTGGTTAAAAATTGCCAGCTACAAGTTATTTTGAACCTCGTTTTTTTATTTCATCCCGCTGTGCGTCGGCGCCCCACACAATGGAAGGAATTGGGAATTCACTGTTCATAATCCACTTCAGTCTACAATTTTTGACCGATTTTGATATTTTTTTTAATGCTCATCATTAAATCATGCAGAATGACTTCAGGCACGATTCTTTAATTTCACTATGTGGAATTTATTATTTATTCAAATAGAACTTCAAAATTGGACATTTTACGAATATTTTTTTCTTTCTTCGAAGAAAAGACTTAGGAGAAGTCACTATCCATTAGAATTATTGCAGAAACGCTTCAAGAACATAAATGTTCAATTTAAGATTCAAACCAATTGTTATAAACAATGTATATACACAATTATTTGCATACGGTGCTTAACCGCAACAAAAAACGTTATCTTGATTAAAAATGCCTGAATATCTCCTAGCAGTAATATTATAAATGCAAAATAACCATTAGTTAACAATCACCATTATTATGAATCTTCTAATAAACAAATTGTTTTTTTTCAAAGTATTGTTTTTCTCATTAAACAAGTTTCAAATTAATTCTAAATTGTTATAAATAGCTGCAGAAAAATATAAATCGCAAATATGTTTACTGTTAATAACAATATTATAAACCGGTTTAAAAATGTAGCGTTTTCCATTAGAAAAAAATGTGCCCGCTGGGCGAGCACATTCTCAAAGCGCGCTGCGCGCGCGGTTCGCGGGTTTGAGCGCGCCTACGACGCGCTTTTAAAATTAGAGGTCACATTATCGACAAATGAAATTTAGTAATTGTGGATTCTCTTTTGTTAAAGCTCCTCCGGCCTTAACGAACAAATATCCATCACGTGTCTCTTGAGAAAACAAGTTAAAAGCAAATTTTGAGATCCAATTCAAAACATTTTCAATTTTCACGATTCAAACGAAAATTCTTCATCCAATCAAAAAATGATCAATAAAACATTTGTAGATCTTTTTAAGATATTAATTTTAAGACAAACATTTTCTCCGTATCTCGCGTTATTTGGCTTAAAACTTTCAATTATCAATTTTTCAAAATAATTGGAAAAGTTGTTATGACAATCTTGTAGGGTGCTCAAAAAGCAACGTTTTTATTCTCTTAACTTTTCTTTATATCGTCCGTTGTTTGGCTTAAAAATTTCATTATGGTTTGTTTTTTTGAATTTTGTAAATGCTATAAATCTAGTAATTTTGTTATCGAAAATGTCATAAGGCCAATCGAATCTGTTAATTCTTTCGAAACTTAGCTTGCTCACAGACTCAAAATCTACATACATACACACACACAGTCACACTCACGAAAACCTGTCTTTCGGGTTCGAAAGGTCTCAAAACGTCGACATTTGACAAAAACGGGGGGTGGGGGTCAAATTTTACACAAATCTAATACCTCTGATGTAAAAATGTAAAATGTAAAATTCTTCAATGTACAAATTATTTTTCCTGCTAAATCATGTTGCAGCCATCTCAGTGGTTGTAATCCATTGAGAAAGTTCGCCACTAACTCCCAATTGTTATTAACAATATCTTAAATGAACAGTCATCCATAACAAGTTGGCGTCTGATCAAGCGGTTTTTTGGTAATGATTATTTTAATGCATCTTGATAGTGGTACTTAAATAAGTAACTTTATCAGTAATTCTCAAATACTACTATTATTGAGTAATAATAGAAAATTCTGACTTTTACAAACGAAACATTCAAGAAAAATAATTTCCGTACGAAAATAAGAGGTTTTTTACCATTTCAACAATAAGTTCAAAATTTAGTATATTAATGATCAAGTCTTCCCCCAATTATTGTGCAATACCAGCCAAAACTGTTAGTTCACTGTAAAAACCAGAGATTTCTATTTTTTACTGTATAATTTTCTACGTGTTCTGTTTTTGAATAGAAGAATTTCATGCTGTTATTTTAAATGTAAAGCAAATGAATTTAGGTTCTTTAGGTGAACGTCGCGTTTTGTTCTTTACAAGAGAGATAATAATTTTGTAGCTTCAGCTAGGTTATTATGGAGTTTTTAGCATTTTCATTATTATTATTGAACCATAGTTATGACTATTTATTATTTCTTGTATCAAAAGTAATAAAAAGTTACTGCTTACTCATGAACATAAAAATGGACTCGCTTAAAGTGTCTAAGAAAATACTATGTGACTTTTTAATATCAAACGACAGTAATGCCTTACAAAGTCTGATAAATTATTTGAAAACCGGGAATAACCTCGATAACAAACATGTGGAAATGATTAAAACTCAATTAACTTGATACTTTCTTCCTAGTTTTGATAAAAAATTAAAACGATCATACAATAGTAAGAAAAAATTTGAAAATAAATTGGCAGATTGTTTAAATTCTTATTTTATTGTATATGTTAGGCTCCTAACCCTAGGTGAGATCGCTTTTTGAGGAGGGGGGGGGGAGTCTAGAGGGTAAAAAAAAGCGATTCTTCAGCAATTTTTTTTTAAGCAATGGTAAGAGTTATTCATTTAAAGACTTTTGTACATATTTGAGTTATATTTAAAGAATATTGCATGAAATTTTGGTCGAAAAATATAAAAAACTGAGCCTTTGCTAAGAGATTTTCCGTGTCACCTGTGGAAAAAGATGCTTTGCGGTGCACAGGATAACTCCTCAACGGATCGTCGGGAATCAAAGAACCATTTTGTTTCTATAAAATCGCAACAAAAAATCAATCAACAAGACCGTTGTGTTCTTGCGATATACGAGTGCTGTTTGACAAGTCAGTGAATTTTCGAATAAAAAATTTTTTTTCGGCAAATGAGCGTTTTACTTCTCATCATAATCTCCTTTTACCTCGATACATTAAGTCCAGCGTTTTTCAAATTTTGTTATTCCTTCAAAATTATAGGTTTTATCTAGGCCCTCAAAATAGGCGTTTGTTTCGGTGATGACCTCTTCATTCGACCTACATCTCTTACCACTTGGACATTTCTTCAGGTTTGGAAACACGAAATAGTCGCAGGGGGCTAAATCTGGAGAATATGCTGGATGAGGTGGCAGTTCGTAGCCCAATTCATAGAAAATTGGCATCGTGACTACACACGTGTGCACCCTTGAAGTGTCCTGATGGAACAGCACTTTTTTCTTCGACAAATGCCGTCGTTTTTGCCTCAAATCAATATCGAATCTGTCCAAAAGCTCTGAATAATATTGGCCGTTGATCGTTTTACCCTTCTTTCAAGTCCCAACAGGCACCATATAAAATCAAAATTTTGAAAAAAGAAAAAATAGGACCTTTATTTTTTTGGATTTTAAACTTTTTCGGGGGATCGTTTGCATCTAGCATCAAAAAAATTTTTTCAATGCATTTTTGGACCAGCCTAAGGTACATATAGGTCGTTCCCCTCTTTCATAAATAGAATAACTTTGCTTATACCAAATTAAACTTTTAATAGGCGTTTCGCATTCATAAAATAACAGCCCATTCATTAATATAAACATTTTAAAAATATATGCTACTATCGTTCCATAATTAATGAAAATCTCGACACCCCCTCAAAATTTGTCTGATGATAGATACCTTTACTTAAAGTTTCAGAACTTTTTTATAAAGGAAAATCATCAAGTATATTGAGAAACTTTTACATGCTGTAAAAATTTAAGGTTATGCTTGGATTTTCTCAACATAAATGGATCATATTTTCAAATCAATATCAAGAAGTATTGATTATTGATCTCCTGTAAAAAAAGCAATTCCATTGAAAATGATTGAATGCCATTCGGATCGTATATAATTTAAATGTAACACCTTGGCAAAAGCTAATGATTCACATTTCAAAACATCTGATTAAAATCAATTAATGTTCTTTGCCAACATATTTTAGACAAAAGACAAAAGCTAACAAGTTTTCAGAATTTAAGGTTACCCTGGTGAAAAAATCTTCCTGTATTTTTGCGGCGGCCTTTCTGCAATCCCGTTTGCAGATAAATGCAGATAAATTTTCCGTCTTTTATCTGTAAAACTCCCTAATTTCTCTGCTAATTTTGTCTCACGGATATTTGCGTGAAAATGAGTAGGAAAGGAAAAATCATTTGCAGCGAAATGCAGAGAATCTCAGCAATCCTCTGTCTATCTTCTGAAAATTCTCTGTAAATTATGTGTGATGGAAATTTGCAGAAAATAGTACCATGTGAAGAGAAATATTTGCAGACCAATGCAGGGAAGCTCTGCTTCTTTCTACAATTTTTCTGCAAACTAGGTCTTACCGAGATTTGCAGAAAAGGGACTTAGACGAAATTCATCGAGAGGAACTGCTTGCAGAAAGAAGCAGACAAAGACTGCTTTTTCCTGTAATTTCTATGTCAATTAGGTGTGTTTCTCTATCAAAGTAGTTTTGTGTCAAATTCAAAGACATTAAGTCTTGTTTCCATTTCAAAATTTCGTTATGTATGTTAAGTTCAAGTACAAATTATTGAAACTAAAATGTTCAAACTAGTTTTAAGTAAAATTCAAAGTAATAAATAAGATGCAGAAAAACTTTGCATTCTCCTGTGGGAATGAATTCACTGCATGATTATGCATTCCCCTTCCATTTTACTAAAAATGTGCGTGAAAAGCGTCGGTAATTATTGTGCAAAAATCTGCAAGTCTCTACTCTGTTACCGATTTTCGAACATTTTAGAAGAAATGCAGAGAAATTTTGTATTGTTGCGCATAAAAATTTTTTTTGCATTGTTTGACAACTTTACTATTATCAAAGCTGCTACAAAAAGGGATATTTGTACTTATTACAACAAATACTCTTTCATGTAGCAGTTTTAAAAGTAGTAAAATTGCCGAACAATAAACATTTTTGGTAGAATGGAAAATGAATGCTCAAAAATGCAGAGAACTCATTCACGCAGGACAATGCAGAGGTTCTCTGCATCTTCTCTAAGTTTTTTCAATTGCAGTGGTAAATTAGAGACAATTGCAGACACCGAGTACGAACCTTTTCGGAACAATGCAGAGAATTGTCTGCCGCAGAATAATGCAGAGTTTCTCTGCATTTTTGCTGAAGTGTTTCAATTTAAGCAGTGAAGCAGAGACTTTTGCAGAGTATTTGCGAATATTCTTTGCAGGAAACTCGATGAAAAAAATGCATGCGAATGCATACCATTTTTTGAAGAAAAGTAATGCAGAGTTCTATTGCATTTATGCTAAAGTATTTCAATTTAAGCAGTAATGCAGGAGACGTTTGCAGAGTACTTGCAGATCTATTGCAGGGATATTATGAAGTAATTTGCAGAGATTTTGCAGAGAATTTGTTCCACCAGGGTGTGTATGTATTGTTCCACGAAATTGACTTTAGTAAAAAAAAATTTATCAAGTATTGAGGAAAGCCAAACAGGTTTTTGGAATTTAAGGTTATGTTTGGAGTTTTCCACGTAATTGGATATTTTAAAAGAAAAAGAATGACGTATTGAGAAAATCGTACAAGCTTGAAGAATATAGGGTTATGTTTGAGTTATGGTAAACGAAAGATTATCAAGTATTGAGCCCCTGTGAAAAAAACGATTCCATTGAAACCGATTGAATGCAAATTCGATCGTATATACATTAGGGTGTTCCAAAAAAAATTTTCTTGAATTTTCATGCATATCGCACGGAAATTTTTTGAATCAGCAGAAAAATAAATCCATTGACACAAAAAATTATGGTTAGAGGGGGCGTAAGACCCATGAAGTTTAACACGCATTTCCCATAAGAAAAAAATACTTTTTGTACATTTTATTCAGAATCGTCAATATTATCTGAATCGAGTTGAAACTCAACATTTCTTTTCACAAATAGCCACAGAACACGAATGAAATATTACTTTTCAAGTAACACCCCCATAAGTCTGTTTTATTGTTTTTATATTTGTTTTTATTGTTTTTAGCAATTCGCTCTTAGAAAAGAGTTAGAAAGTCGTGTCTTTTTTAAATTTCTACTTTTTGTTGAATTTTCAATCAGTGTGAGATAATACTCAATCAATATTAATAAACGTAATTGTTTAAACAATTTATTATTATTTGTAATAATATTCTCTTAGAATAATGCTAGGAAATTGCAGTTTGTTTTTTAAATTTCACTTTCTGCCCAAGTTCAAATCATAGTGAATTGAATAATTAATTAAAGTTAGCAAAATTAATTGTTCAGACAAGTTATTATTATTGTTAATACTATTCAATTTCAATAATGCTAGAAGGTTGCGGTTTTTTCCGAGAATAGAACTATTTTTTGCTTTTCACTTAGGGTGAGTTAATAATTCATGCAATTTGACAAAAATAATAATTATCTAAACAAATTATTATCGTTTGTAACTAACTTCATGTTTATTAATAATAGATAGTTGCGTTTTCTTCTGAGATGTACAAATTTTTACCCACTTTTTACCTAGTAAAGTAATAAATAATGCAAGTTAACAAACATAGTTGTCTGAATAATTATTATTGTTACTAACTATCTTCTCTCTGTTTGTCTAGAAAGTTGCTTTTTTATAAAATCTTTAGTTTTGCTTTGACTTTTTACTTCTGAACAAAGAATAAGTGAACCTCGACAAGGATCATTTTTTAAATAGTATTGCATTTTCTGAAGTGAATTATTTTCGCTCTTCTTCCAATTAAAGAAAAAAATAATAATTTGAACAAACAAGCTATCTTACAGAAGATACACAAATAAAGAATGGAATAATGATGAGTAGGTTGGAGGAGTAGGTCTGTAAATGACTTGTGAAATTTTTGTTTTGAATGCCAACAAGAAGTTTATAGCAAAACGCAAAAGAAAAATTTGGAATTGCACATATTTTGATATCAGCCCCCCCCCCTCCCTCCAGCAAAACATATTCAAAAAAAAAAGAGAGAGATTGTTTAAATATATTTTTTTCTGATGTTTATTTTTTGTTCATAACTAAAAAGGCAAAGAAAACTTAAACATTCCAGAAAAGCTGTAACTTTCTAGCACTTATCTAAGAGAAGATAGTTATAAACAATAATAAATTCATTGAAAAACTATTTTTATTTAACTTGCATTAATTATAACTATACTCAGTGAAAAGTGAAAAAAAAGTTAAAAATTCCAGAAAAAACTGCAACTATCTGGCATTATTATAGATGGACATAGTTATTAACACTAATAGTTTGCTTGAACGATTATTGTTGCTCAATTTAATTAATTATTAAGTCACTCCAAGTGAAAAATAGACCTAGAAATATCAGAAAACTACAGCAACTCTTCACCATTAAGCAAAGAGAATATTACTAACAATGATAATGAATTGTTTAAACAATTGTGTTTGTTGACATTAATTAACTATTGACTCACTCTAATTGAAAATTGGTCAAAAAGTTTGGTTAAAAATTCTAGTATTTCTTGAAAATTTAATTATTTCGTTAGAAATTCATCTTTTTTAGTTTTTTTTTTTTGGTAGAAATCTTCTTTTTGGTTAAAATTCGTTTTTTCTTTGGTTGTAAATCTTTTGTTAGAAATTTATTTTTACATTCTCATCCAAAGAAGGTATTAGATTTGTGAAAAATTTGACCACCCCCACCCCCCACCCCCGGGGTGTTTGTCATATGTTCACGTTTTGAGACCCCCTGAGTCAAAAAAACAGCTTTTTACGAATGTGTCTGGCTGTATGTATGCATGTATAACGTATGTATGTACGTAGGCATGTCTGTCTGTGAGGACGATAACTTTCGAAAGAATTGACCGATTGGATTGGCCTTTGGTATAATCTTTTAGTCTCCTAAACTAAAGGTCAAGTTCGTTAGCCAGCTATTTTGGATAAAAATTGAAGAAGTGAGCGCATTTTGAAAATTTTTGAGACCATTTTTTTTCAAAGTTTGAAAATTATATGTGCGGCTGTTCATAGGACTCGAAAATTTAAACAATTATACGAAAAAAAGTCAAGACAAGAACAATGTTTCTTTTTCCACACTCTACAAGATTGTCATAACGACTCTTCGAATTTTCTTGAAAAATTGAAAATTCACATTTTTATTGCACAAACAATAATGAAAAATAAAAATTTAATTTTGCTGTCAAACTATGCAAGATAAGACAAATGATGATCATATAAGAATTGTGCACTCGAAAAAGATCAACAAATTTGTTATTGGTCACTTTTTGATGTGATGTGTAGTTTTTATTTTATTCGTACAAAATAACATTAACAGTGAAGAAACCTGCCCGATAAGGGGGCATATTCTCATCAAAACTTTGCTTATTTAATTTCTGTTTCATCTCGTGTGTGGGTTTTCAAAATTATTAAGAAATTTATCATATACATGCTCCAAAAGCGACTTGGAGACTTTTTTTCTCCCCTTTTCAGATAGTTGGAAAAAATCTTTCTGATAGTATAATTTATTAGAAAGATACGAAAAAATGTACGATGAAGTAAAGAAATTTCCTACTTCATTTCAAATCAAATACAAATTTAGTCATTTTTATCTGAAGATCATAGAACATAACATACGATCGTTGTGAAGCGCGACGACTAAATCGCGCGCAGTAAGCGCACTCAAACTTTTGGGTTTTTATTATGCGGTCAACAGAAACGAGCGTGGAGCGCGAGGTTTACATGATTTTCAAACCAAATATCGAACGAGAAGCGCGAGTGTCTTGATGAGAATGTATTCCTTAAGGCCGATAGAACGTTAAGTAAATTAGTTATTTTTATGTAAAACTGATGTAATTAAACCAGAAGCAGGTCATAACGATGAAGCTTACTAAGAGTATTAGGCCGCGAAGCGCGCAATAGTGAGCACACGAAGTGCGACAACCTAGAGGGACCAAGCTTAAAGCGTCAGGCAAAAGTTTCCGACCGCGTAGCGCGAGGTGAATACATTATCGGGCGCGAAGCGCGAGATAAACATATCATCGAAGCTTTTGTCTAAATTATTTTTTGAAATTTCCATTATTTATGGAAATAAATGAAAAAAACCATGATTTCATACTTCGTTAAAAATTGAAGTACTTTGTTAAAAATCCATTTTTTTGTTTGCTTCAGGTCTTTTTTACTTTTTTAACTTCAATTTAAGTTAAAATCATTCTCGGTTGAAATATCAACTATTACGTTTTTCTTTGAGAGTAGATCTTTTTTGGTTGAATGAAATTCAAATACTTGGTTTAAAGTTAAACTACCTTGTAAAACAATAATTTTTTTGGATGATTCACCATTTTAGTTGAAAATTCAATTATTTTGTTGTAAATTAACACTTTTCTTAAAAATTCAAATATTCAAGTTTAAAGTTCAACTGCTTTGGAAAAATTCCTCTTCTTGGCTTGAAAATTCAAAAATTTGGTAGAAAATTCTTGTAATTTGTTTAAGATTCGCTTAAACTATTTAATTAAAAATGCATTTTTTCAGTAAAAAGTTAAACTACTTAATTGAAAGTTGAACTACTTTGTTAAAAATTCACTTAATTTGTAAGATTTACCTCGTTGGTTGAGAATTAAACTATTTTGTAGAAAATTCTTTTTTTAAGTTAAAAAATAATTTTGTTATCTGAAAATTCAACTATTCTATTTCATGTTGAAAATTTATCCTTTATATGTTGAATTTTTTTGTTGAAAATTGAAATATGTTGTTAAAATCATCATTTTTTGGTGAAAAATTCAACGGTTTTAATCAAAATTTGTCTTTTGTATGAAAAATTCATCTTTTATGGTAGGAAAGTCATCCTTGGTTAGGAGTGAAATTTTTTGTTGAAAATTTTCATTTCTTCCATCAAATTCGTCTTTTCAGCTTCACTGTGAGAAAAAATAATCGCTGACTTCATATACAATATATGCAAATGACTTCACATGCATGTAAAGGAAATTAAATATATTGAATTCAATATAAATGTTATTGTTTTAATATACAATGCATATTGATATATTTGAATAAATTTCCTCAGGTCTTACGGTCTATTTTTAATAAAATATTCACTAAGTTGACATTTTGTTTTATCAAAATAATCAAATTCATGCTACGTACGTTTTAACACTACTGTGTGTCTTTTTCAAGCATACCTAAATCAAAATATAAAATATATATATATATATATATATATAATTGTACAATTCGACAGACAAAAAAAGAATAAATATAAAAATAAAGGTTTTAAACAATTAGCTGTAAAATTACGGAGTAAAACATGTAAAAACTAGTTATTTTCTCGGAGTATAACATGTAAGACGATGAGTCAATAAAGTCTGAGGCTCTACCGACAGCTATCCAGGATGACGCCCGAACAGGGAAAACTCGTCTAGTGCCATAATTTTCCTTAAAGTGTTGCAAAACCTATACCTACCATATTTATCTTTTGAAATTTTTTTGTTAATCTCTGACACAACTGTAAATTTTAATGAATTTTTAAATCGAAAACAGAATTCTGACAAAAAGTAGCGCGTAAGGACCCTGAATATGCATAATTAATTAATAACCCATTACCAATTGTAATTGAAAAATTACAATTTTCCATAACTTTGTTGAAACAATTAGAAGGTATTTTAAAAATGAAAACAGACTAGGTCACATCAACAATTTCTCGGCATGACCTACTTATCGTTTCAATAAAGTTAAAAATGTTACACCATCGCGTCGTTTTATTAAAAGTTTCTATTTTTAAGTCTTCCATTTTTATAACCTTTTTTAATTATTTCATATACAGTCCTTAGTAGATTTATTTATTCTGATCAAGAAATTAGTTTACTTTCCACTATTGAATTAGAAAATATCTTGACTAGTCGAATAATTAATTTTCCACTAAGCATTGTTGGCTCACTTTTCGCTAATCAACGCTGTAAAATTTCACTAGTAGTTAGTTAAATTTGACAAATTTTGATTTGGAGAGACATTAAAGTATCTTTTGCATACAAAAACTATACAATTAAAATAACCTTCTTCAGGCATTAAAATGCACATGTATTCAAGCTGATGCTCATGTGAGGCGAGTAGTTTTCTCTAAGCTTGCTAAATAATTGCAAATTTTGATGGAAAATAAGGAAAATATACAACCGAAAAAAAAATTTTTAATCAAAAACAGAACTCTGTTGAAAAGTAGCACATGAAGACCCCGAATATGTATAATTAATTTCGAGTACATTAATCCAATGTAATTTAAAGAGTCTAAAAAATTCTTATTTTTCTTAACTTTATTCAAATAATGAGAAGACAATGCTTTTAAATTGAGGTAGACTACGTCACGTTTATAATGTCACAATATGGCCTTCTTCTTGTTTCAATAGAGATAAGAGTGGTATACCATAGCTTCGTTTCATTAAACTTGTCTATTTTCCACGTTTTTCATGTTTTTAACTTTTTTTAAATTATTACATACATTCTAAATAATTTGTTTACCAAGCAATTAGTTTTCTACTACTGAATTAGCAAAGATCTCGAATACTCGAATTTGTAATTTTCTACTAATCTTTAATGTCTCACTTTTCTCTAATCGAATTTGTAAACTTTCAATAGTAATTATTTACAATTTTACCAATTTTTATTCAAAGAGACCTCAAAGTATCTTTTGCATAAGTTAAAAAGCTATGCAATTAAAATAACCTTCTTTAGGCACTCAATTTCATATTTATTCAAGCTGCTGCTTATGATTTTTGTCAATTTTGCGAAATAATTTCAATTTTCTATGGAAAATAGGGAAAATATACAACGGAAAAAAATTTTGAAAATCGAAAACAGAACTCTGTTGAAAAGTAGCGCATGAGGATCCTGAATATGCATGATTATTCAATATACTGATTCACATTGATCCCGTACTGATCCATTACAATTTTAAGATTGTAACAAATTCCTATTTTTCCTCAATTTGTTGAAACAATTAGAAGGCACTATTCTGAAAATAAAAAACAGACTAGGTCGCATCAACAATTTCTCAATATGGCCTTCTTATAATTTCAATAGAATCAAAAATGCTGCACCATCGCGTCGTTCCCTTATGAAAAAGAAGTATTGGTGAGTATAGGATCCAGTACTTTTCACGAAAAAGAATTGGATTTCCAATACTTATTCGATAAAAAAGTATTAGATTCAATACTTACCAATACTTCTTTTTCATAAGGGTTTTATAAAACTTTATTTATCAGGAAATATTTCGTCTACTCAAATTAGTAATTTTCTACTAATCATCAGTGGCCTGGTGAAGAAAATATATGTTTCTGCAAGTTTTTTATTAATCTCTGGTACAAAACAAACCCTTATGAAAAAGAAGTATCGGTAAATATAGGGTCCAGTACTTTTTTCGCGAAAAAGTATTGGATTTCCAATACTTATTCGCAAAAAAATTATTAGATCCAATATACCACTACTTCTTTTTCATAAGGGAAATTAAACTTTTTACATTTGTGACATTTTTTTATACGGCGAATTATTATTTAATCACTGCCTTATAAACAATATATTTTTCAATAATTTCCGCTCCTCTATAAGCTACAACTTTGAAGTTATCAAAAAATGTGCCCTCGCAATGATAAGCGGTTTAAAAAAATATTAAACCCACTGCTTATTATGCCAAAACTTTTTAATATTACGTTAAGCCTGAGAAGTACATACAGGTGTCAAGCTGAGTGGAGTAATGATAATAAAATAAAGGTAAAATGTCCCGTCTAATTCCGCTCAGGTGATTGCAACGAGTTTGTTATTATTTTTTTTCTGTTACTTGATTACAAATATATTATAAGATATTCATAAACAAACACTGATATCTACATAAGACATCTATTTAAGTAATATAATCATATATGGATCATTTCACAGATTTTTTTTAATTCCAGCCAAAATTCTTCTTGACCATGTCACCGATTTAGCTGGCCATTTTTTTCAAATAGTTACCAAAATCCCGTCAAAAACAAACGATTAGATTTTTTTTATAAGATCTTAACCCATCAGCGGCGAAATTTTTTTTCTATCGCGTATTTTCAACTCCTGTTCGATGTTTTAGCTATATTACTTCAAGTAAATTAAACTTATTAGCTAATTTACTAATTCAACTAATTACTTAAATAACTAATAATTCAACAAAATAATTAAAACTTGACTGATTTAACTAATTTAAAAGAGATAAAACTTTTTGTTTGAATTTTTTGTTTGAAATTTGATATTCTTTTGCTTCTAATATTCAAGAATTTGACGTGAAGAAATAGTTTTTTGAGCCTATAAAACATTTGCCTGACTTTAAAATAAATTTCTTTCCATCAACTCGCATTTCCTTCGCTTAAAGAAATATTCATTCCCATTCATGGCACGTTCATTTGGAATATTTTCGTCACTTGGTACAAGTAACCTTGTTTCAGTGCATGGGTATTGTATTTACTAGACTTTGTTAATTATTTCCAATTAAATTACAACGTTTATTAAAATCCGTATATAAAATGTATATTTTTTTCAAAAACATTTTTAAGTGTTGAAACTGTAACTATTTGTGGTAGATCTTTAATGTTTTTTTTTTGTTAGTTAAACCATTTGGTTGAAAATGCATCTTTGTAAATTGTAAGTTAGGCTATATGGTTAGAGATTCAACTATTTGATTAAAACTGTAATTATTTTGTTAAAAATTCAACTATTTGTCAAAGTATTTTTTTTTTTGTAAAAAATTCAACTTTTTTTTTATGGATTGAAAATTATACCATTTGGTTACAAGTTTAACTATGTTCTTGAAAATTTGTTTCTTCTGTTTAAAAGTTCAACTATTTAGTTTTCAATCACACTGATCAGTTAAAAATAATTTTACCTGTTGAAAATTCAAATATTTGGTTAAAAATTCGTATTTTTGGGTGGAAAATCTATTTAGGTTTGAAAATTCAACTATTTTGTTGAAAATGCAACATATTTCGACATAAAATCTTATGAACTTATTGAACTGAATATGTTTAATAGTTCAAATGTTGACAACAGTAAAGGATATTTTAAAATCTAAATCATCAATTAATGAGGAAAGCTATAACAATTAGGCTTACTAATTGAAAGTTAATTTTACGCTTTTAAAACAAAAATTTGTCATTATTAAGAAAAAATCATCAGTTGTTGAAATCATCTAAAAAGTATTTACAATTTGAAGTATTAGTATTTTCAAGCAAAATCATCAATTTTTCAGAAAAGCTGACAAGCTTAAACGATTAAGGCATATGTTTTATGCTTTATCGGCGAAAATAGATATTTCATATGAAAAAACATACATAATAGGTAGAGTTAACAAGCTTTAAGAACTTGAGCTTATTTAATTTTTGTTATTTGATGTTCTGGCTGTGATTTTTTCAGTGGAAAATGGTATTTTAGAATTTTCGATCAATAAATAAATAATTGATTTTCAATAATGTAGTTACTTTTATACGCCCAAAATCTTCAAATTATATTAGCGAAAGAATGTCAATCTTATTTCGACTTTTTAATGTTCACTGATGTCATACAAATCTTCTAACGTTTCGGTATCAGTGCTGCGGCCATTGTGCCAAATCCGAAAAAATTGCTAAAATTAAAAAAAAAATTATCCGACCTGTATAAAATTTACTCGAAAAAATGATCCAATCGAAAAGAAATTTACTTTACAGGGCTTTTTTCGGTAGCTGATTTCAAATTAAAAATCCAGTTTTTCAAAAACAAAATTCCGGCTCCAATATGGCACCCAAAAACTTTAAAAAATGATGCGATCCGAATGAAATTTATTGTACAGGGGGCGTCCGGGCAGCTGGTTTTAAATATGAAATCCAAATTTTCAAAAACAAAATGGCGGCTCTAATAAGGTGTACAGAATTTGAAAAATAATCCAATATGAATGAAATTTAATGTACATGGGTTTTTCAGTCAGCTAATTTAAAATTGGAAATCTAAATTTTTCTAAAAAAAAATGGTGGCTCCAATATTTCGCCAAAAATACTCGAAAACAGTTGAACAAATTCATAGTTTTAATGGTTATCTAAGAATTATTTGTACATAATCGTACAAATCCCCCAATCAAAATATCTTCGAACGCTCAGGTTTCAATGTGCATGTAGATGGTCATGACTTGGTCGTTAAATCCCAGCTTTAGTTTGGATGTCATGACAGTCGTCTAACCTAAGATTTTTATATTGTAATTCGAACTACTAACCATATTTTAAATCACTAATACGCGCTGTTACATGAAGGAAAATTAAAAATCAGGTATATAATATTGTAATCAATTTTCTTCTTACTATTTGTTCAGACCAAGTAGCGCACAGCGAAAAAGTTGTTTTGACAGGTGATCAGGTGTATATAAATTCGCTCCAACACTCCAAAACTCTCGAAATAAGCTTGAATTCGATCTCAAAGTGATAAATTATGTTCAAGGGTGCAAATATGAGACTGAAAATTCTAATTTTGAGACCGTTGAAATTGTAGGTGCAACGAATTTAACACCCCCCTTATATCTCACCATATCTCTTGTAAAGGGGTACGCAAGGGAATGGAATGTTACTTCAGTACTCACATTTCTCATTCTGTCGGAGGCTGATTGCTCTATCTCCGTTTAACCAAACTTTTAAATCATAATATCTTCAAGAGGTTAAAAATTTGAGATTTTTTTGGTCGGGATGTGCCAAACCTGTTTCAGGCGCGTGAACTAAAAAACCCCGAATAGGACCGAAAGTTAATTTTAAAAATGATATCAACTTTCCGGTAATTTCCGGTAACTTAGCGGTAATTTATGGTAACTTAACATAAGTTACAGAAAATTCGCACAAAATTGTGAAAAATTTTTTATTAAACACTGGCCGATTCGGGTTTCTGAGGCGGGCCGAATTTTCAGGCCGGGTTGTGAACCCGAAATCCGACGCGACCTAAAATAATTTAGCAAATCATTACTGAGAATTGAAAAATTATATGTTCACAAAGGTTTATCATTAATAATTTCAAGATTAACGTAAATATTATTTTTTATATGGCTGTCCAGTGAAATTGACAAAAACATACATAAGGTTAAGTACATTAATTGTGTAAATAACGGATGTTTTTTTCATTTTAAAGCTACACAATCTATAAATATGTACGTTATCAAGGTATCACAGAGTGGGCTAAAGTGACAAACTCTATGATAAAATCGTAGAACTGTTGATGGCAATGACCTAGAGAGATAAATGTCTCTAGTATTTACAGATCAATAACCGCAAAATAGATTGAAAACACGGAGAAGCTGTAAACATTTTTTAGACCTTATTAAATTATGTATGTTAAAATTGAAATTCTCTGACAAAAATTTGTATTATCCAATACAATATGCACTCAGATATTATATTTGATGTGCTGCACATATTTTTCGACAGACTTTTTCGCACCAAATCTAAATCCGGCCTTCAAATAAGCTTAGGACAGCCGGTTTTTGAGAACAAAGCAATTGAATTCGCTATATTAACCCTTCATGGCATGCATTATTTTCAAATCGGCAGATCCAACATGGCGAAACAACACGGGACAATAAGGCAACATAAGATAAAATTAAGTTAAACCGATCTGATTGAAAATCGCTATTCGGGTTTTTTTGTCGCTGACTTTACATCTGAAGTCATGGCATGAATGATTTTCACCGAAGTAAATTTCACCATCCGTCGTATTCAAGGTGTATGGGGTTTCTGAATTCGAATCTAGTCAAAATTTCAAAATTAAAAATAGCCGATACAATATGACGCATCAAAATTTAAAGAAAAATAAAACCAATTTGATTACAAATTTCTACTTGGAGGTTTTTCATGTCGCTGCTTTGAAATCCGGACTCCACATTTCAAATTTTGAAATAGCAGATCCAATGAGGGCCAATATGAATGGTTTTATGTAAAAACGTATGTTCTGAATTTGAAAACCTATACTGAAGTTGAAATTTTTTCAAAGGATTTCAAATATTATTTACCATAGTTTTCGATTATGGGGCTGAGATATTTAATATGCTATAATTATTAATCGCTTAATTAGATTGGAACTTTATATTATCATTCTGAAAAGGTGCCAATAAAGTTGCTATTTCCTCCTATTTTCCTTATTGTTTATTTTATATGAGTAATTCACATTTTACATGAAAAGACTTATCTTATTCAATTTTTACAATTTCTTTCCTCCATTTTAAATTTTGACTTTGGATCGAAATCAGTGACCCGAAAAACTCTCGTATAGTAATTCTCGTCATATTGGTTTTGTCTTAAAATTTTAGTCCGCAACATTGGATCCAAAATTTTGAATTTTTACATTTTTACTTCGGATTCTAATTCAGCAATTCGAAAAACGCTTGAGTAGGACGAATGATGAAATTTACTTTGGCGGAAATGAAGTATTAAAATAGCAAAGTCAGGTGCATTTTTCTCAGAAACCGAAAACCCTAGACTCTAATTTAGAGGCAAGATTAAGATTCAGTATGATAAAATCTGTATTAAAAATATGTCTAGTATATCAAATATAATATTCGAGCGCGCATGGTATTCTGCACTACAATTTTTTTTCCAAAAATACCAACTTTAACCGAAATTTTCAAGCTAAAAAATAGTTATTTACACTTTCTCCGTATTTTTCTCTATTCTGTGGGTATGCATTTGTTAACATAAACATTCATCCATTAAGGTAACTCCTGTCAAAAGTTCTGCGATTTCGCATAATCGCGTTCTTTGAACTATCTTTTAGAGGACGACACAGCCAGGGTCCCTGTACCAAGGGTTTCTGCTGAATATGGTTACAATAATTAATAAGCAGTCGCGGACAATTGTCCAGAGATCCCTACGTTGTGGCCGTAGTAACCCAGGTTCGAATCCTGGTCACGGCAATGTACTTGTTACATTGTCACGGTGGAGGCATATTTTTTGTAATTTTAAATATTTTTTAAAATTTGATGAGTTTTCATCTATTCTATTTTCGAAACTTATTTTAATTCAATTAACTAATTGTCTACGACATTTAGTCATAGCAGTAGTTAGTTCTCTCATTCTCTGTTTGAGAAAAATGTTCGTTTTTCAAAGTTCTCACTGAGGAATTCAAGAATTTTCATTTTAAATATTTTGTTCTAAAATTTGTACCCTTATAAAAGTAGGTAGAAATATTTTTTACTCAATGGCTTCTAAAAATTATATTTATTGAACATGTTTAAATTGATAGTTTCCATTTTTTGAACTCGGATTCTTGTTTTTTTTTACTCAGAAATTTCTTGTTATCACCATAATGATTTCATGAAAAATGTAGAGTATTAAAAAAAAAATTACTGAAAAAATTGTACAAAATCATTAAGAAAGGAAGCAACGCAGGAAAAATATACTCTCTGAATAAAAGAATAACTTTAAAAAAATTTCTTTCAATATTTTCGCCCACAACAATGTGTTATCATCCAAACACTTTTTCCTTAAGTTTAATTCATGAAAGAATAAATGAACAATTAGGTATCAAATAAATTTGGTTGAAGAAAAAGTCATACCCGTAGGTGGTGCAAGAAGACTATAACTCCGAAGAAAGTGAAGAGCAGAAAACGTCCCAGAAATGGCATCATCTGGTCGAAGGGCCCTTGTATGAGCCTGAGAGCTCATTTTTTACAAACTTTTCAATTTTTCACTTGTAATGCACTTAATTATCACTTATTCCATTAGACTATCTTTGCCTGATTCTTTTTAAAGCAAAGAAACAATGTCAAAATCAGTTAACCGTACTTCTCCAAATTAACACAAATCATCATTTGCAAAGTGGCAATTTCACGCACGTTTACAATTGTCTGATTAACAGAGAGATTCTAGAACTAGTTCCAAAAAGCAACCTTTTGCGAAACCTTTTTATGAAAGTATGATTGTTTTCATCCGTTCCTTGTTGCGATACAAGGGACGGTACGTGACGTACGATAAAGTGAATATGAGATCACGTGCGTTAATATTACATGTCATACCATCGTGGATTTCCTATTCGTTGAGAGGGTGGTTGTGTCCGCCCCGAAGACATGCGCGTAACCCCACAACTCTTAGTGAACCGCCCCTGGAATGTTGGTAGTGACCAACCCCAAACTCGAGTGGACAATGGGACACTGAATTGACTGACCAATAGTAGTTACCAACCCTTAGATAATTTACCCTTACTCGTTGCTTACATGTATCACAGCTAGGCCATAATCTACGACATAATCGACTTCGAAGTTATTAGCTTTCATCGCAGCCAGCCTTGTCTGATCGTCACCGAACAAAAATATATGACGCTCTTTGCGATCGTATTTCTAGATTTTATGTGCAAAAATACTCGGAAATAATCGATTCTAAGCCCTTATATGAACTAGATATATTTATAACACATTTAGAAAAAAATACAAAGTATCTTAAAATTGATTTTAAAGCTGTAATTGTGTCCATATAATTACGAACTATTTCGATAGTAAATTATGTTGATGAATTATATCTATAATTTTGTGTAGATTAATTTGTGTAGGCATGAAACGTAAAAGAAATTTATAGAGAAAATAAAATATTATTTATTCAATTATTGCAAAATATGATAGAATTATGTTTATAATGTATCTTTTGTTACACGCAAGTTCGAATTTGAATACATAATTCTTTATATAGGAGCATAGTGTGTGACGTCATTTAGGTTTCAGTGCCATTTAAAAAATTCAAAATGATCAAATTGATCTTATTTTGAAAAACATAACTTTTTATTCCCAGGAAATGATTGTCCTTTGAGTCTTTTATCGTTTCCTAAAATTGAAGCGTGGCAAGCTAAACGGTGCTATGTCCAATCAACCTTATAATTTTACAGGAGAAGCAAACAATCTTCCTAGAGGAACAATTCACAACCGATTAATTGAATTTTTTTGTGTGTAGTTAAATGGAATTTTTTTGAATATGAACACTAACACAAGGCTAAGTTGTACCCTTTTAGTCGACAAATTGTTCAAAAATAAAAAATTCAAAATCGAATGTGATTCAGAAGTCCCTTTTTTGATTTTCGTATTTTTTTGTCTTAATTTTTCCAATGTCTTGAAAATGTATGTATTGAATTTTTATACATATGGAATTATCCCCTTTTACATTAACATCATTTTACATAATTTAATGCAAATTTTTGAACTCATTTTTTAAGAAAATACATAAATGGTTAAGAAAATAATCTAACATACACATTTTTATTTATTTCATAAACAAATAATCCTATAATGACCCTCAAATTGTTGAAAAGATTTAATATTTCAATCTAACTTATTTATTTAGTTTCAATTCTTTCAAATTTTAAAATATTTGAATACATTTAAAAGCCACATTTTAGGGAAAAAAGTTTCAGAACCTTAATGATATTCTCATTCATGAAAGCATAATGGAATCGTACTTTTCGATCTCTAGTTTTTAGCAAATCTTTACGTTTCGGCACTCACAGACTCCAAAAATGATAAAATTTTGTTGATGTCTGTCTGTCTGTATGTCTGTCTATCTGGATGGCTGTACGTCTGTTTGAATGTTGTAGCCACTATAACTTTTGAAAGATTTTTCCAATCTAATTAGCCTTTGATAAACTGTTTTAGGGTCCCAAAATAAAGGTCAAATTCGTTAACCAGATATTGTCGAACAAAATAAAAAATTTAGAGCATCTAGAGTTTTAAAAATGTTTCTCATAGTTTCTGGTAGACTAAAAGAAGACTTGCAAATTATCCTAATGGCATTTTTGATTTAAATAAAAATTAAAAAAGTTATATGCTTTTCAACATTTTGAAAACTTTCAAAAAATAGAAAAAACTGATTTTTTTATTTCTGATTGATTAAAAATATTTTACTCAAAAATTTTCCTAGATATCAACAAAAATATTTCAAAGCTATCCGAATGAAATTTTTCGATTATGTCAAAATTCAAAAAGTTAGATCATTTTCAAAATTATGCATTTTTCTTTGTAAAAGATCCGTAATTTTTAATCATGTTTTTAGTAGATTTCAACAAGATTTAAAAATTATCTGAATTATATTTTTCAGTTGAACACAAATTTAAAACGTTCTAGATAATTAATAATCAAGTAAATTAGCTATATATTGGGATATTTTCAAAACACAGTGAAATCATTTTCAATATCTTTTTCGAACTGACGAGAAATTTTTGTAGAACTGATTTAGAACCGAACTTTAAACGAACGGAATCAAAGTCTATGGCTTAATGTTTCTATTTAGTAAATTGAAAAAAAAACTTATATTTTGTTATTAAAATTATATTGAAAAACATACCTGCTTCTTATCGTTCCATTTTGCCTACATCGTTTTATTTTTCAAAGAGAACCGTCTGTATAACCTAATTGTCGAACGAGAAGCGCGGTAATCGTCTCGGTTATCGTCAAACCCGCAGGTATTTTGAGAACAGTCTTTAAAAACAAATGAAAAAACATTTTCAGTTTCAATTTATAACTGTAGTTCAAACTTGGCACGAAGGTATTTTTTTTTTAATTGAAAAAAGCGGGAAAGTATTATTTTTGAAGAAACTCAATTTCGTCAAAAAGTGGACTTTGCATCATTTAGTTTTTCCTGCTTCAATTACAGACTGATACATTAATTAATTAAATAATAATAATTTGAGGAATCTGAAATTTGTATCATCAACCACGATAAAAATTTACATTCCCCAGGCTTATTGTGAAAATAATTAATGTATCAGTCTGTAGTTTGTAGAAATTTTAATAGATATAAAGGGGAAAGACGGCCTGCTAAGGAAACATTCTTGTTAAAAAAAATTACGAGATAAGTTTTAATATTTTTAAAAGAGCACTAGAACCCTTATTCTGATTATATAGATGCTTAATTTTTTAAAAGTTTTTTTCTTTCACACACTGTTATGCGTCCAAAAATTTCTTCATTGATCTAAATATTCTGAAGAAATAGCATTTTATCTACTGTATTTCGGGGTGTATTCCAAAAAGGTCACCCAAGAATATTTACTGACAGTTGGCCTATTTTTTATATATACACATTTTTTATCTCTACATTTTTTCGATAAAATGAATGTTTTTCGAGAAAAAAAACACTGACGAGTGATTTGATCGCATTCAACTTCAACTTTAACACACCCTTTACCCCCTTCCCAAGGTCCACCTTTTAAAATTCTCCGTTATTTTTTTAACCAAAAATATAGTAGTGGTGAAGTTGTTTATCAAACAAAGATTTAAGGGAAGGTGGGAAGGGTACATGAATATTTTTAAATTCCTAAATATTGATATAATAAGGTTTCCAATTTTTTTCGCATCATACTAAAATTCCAGCTGATTGAGCTTCAGAAATAAAAGATAATTTTAACATAATGATTGAAATAATTAAAAATGCATAGTTTTACCCTAATTTTATTCAGAATATTATCCTCAAAAGTGGTAAAACCACCCTCTATAGGGGGTTGCAAATTAATAATGTGCATTTTCTATTTACTTTAGATATTTTCGGCCTTGAATGATTAAGAATGACCTTATAAAAGTTAAAATGTGTATCAGTGATAGAAAACTACCCTTAAGCATTTCAAAACTACTCGTTAGAATGATATTTTGCTTCCTCCTAGGCGGAAAAATGATACATAGTCAGAAATATTGTACATATATTGTTTTCATTTGCTTTATACAAAAAATGTATTAAAAAAATGAAAATCATACATAATTTCCTCCACTAAGTATAAACTATACATAATTTTTCCGTCAGGAAAAATATTCTATAGTTCTTTTGAAATAATTTAAAGATAATTTGAGTTCTGGGTTTTGGGTCTTTAAAACACCCATCGTAAAAAAGGTAAAACTATGCTTTTGGCGAAAAGTGCGTAACTGTTTTACTAGGATGTCACAAAATGAGGCTGCCAGAGAGATAAAAAGGCAATATCACCGCATGAAACCTGTGGCACTCCCCTTATAAGATAATAACTACTTTCTGTGAAGACTATATAGTTGTATTTGATTTATTTTTGAGTTTTGAAGCAATTCTTAAAATACTTAGATTTTTAAATAAATATACTGCACAACTTGGAAATGGAAAACGCTTTATTTAACAGAATCACTTCAGAAAAATAAAAACGCACTTTTAACGAGTTTTCAACGAAATATATAATTTTTGTAATTAAAAAAATTGTTTGACGAAAATCAGTTACAAGCTCTTTCACCTTTCAGTTCAAAGTCAGATCAACGAACTTCCTGATTGTACTAAAAAGATTCTCATGGATGCATAACAAATGGATAGCACATTTTACTGTGTTAATGTTTTGTAGTAATTAATTCAAAATTTGAATTTTACATTATGTGTAAATATGTATTTCTTGAGAGCTGGGCCTGAATATTTAAAAAAATATAACTTTCTATCCTTTACATAGGGCTTTTTGCCTTTTGAGAATAGAACTCTAATTTTCATTAGTTTGTATAAAGTGATATTATTTTTAATAAGTCCCAGATTTATTTTGTGACATCCTAGTAAAACAGTTATGCACTCCTCACCAACATACGGCATTTTACCTTTTTTTACTGAGGGTGGTTTAAAGACCGAAAACCGGATCTTGAATTGTCTTTAAATCAGTAAAAAAAACTACAACATATGTAAGTAATATTTTGAAGTAATCCCAGAACTTTTCTTATGAGAAATTATGTTAAGGACTGTGAAACAAAACAAAATATCGTTATAAGGGGTAGTTTTTAAAAGTTTAAGGGTAGTTTTCTATCATTAGCACACATTTTAACTTATAGAAGGTTATGTTTAATCATTCAAGGGCAATAATATCTAAGGTGTATAAAAAAAGCACTTTATAAACTTGCAACCCCTATAGAGGATGGTTTTTTCACTATTAATTATGTAAATCATTTGTCATTAAAGAAAAATAATTAACACCTTTTAGCGTTGGAAGGTCTTGTACCACGGGTTAAACATTATTTTTTAATTTATAAAAAATGGCATAATTATTGTTAAACCAAATGAAAGAAAATATGGGGGGGGGGGGTGAGAACACGAAAACAAAATTTTTTTTTTGGGCCACTCTAGTATACAGTCATTAAAAAATTAGAAATTTTAAGTAGGCATCATGTAAGGATTGATCTTTTTCAAAATTTTAATTTTTAAAAGGTTAGAATTTCCAAATTATCAAAAAGAAATTCTTTATCTTCGAAATTTTGTGTGACGTGTTAAAATATAAAAAAAGTCCTCATAATCAAAGCTTGCTCAAAGAAAACTATAGATTAACAAAAGTTAAATTTCCGGGGTTATGTGTGAAGTTGCCAGAATATGTTATGTTAATGCTCGTATTTTGAATCTGACTAAAGGTTCAAGAGTATGAGTTTGCAAAGTTTTCTTAGTTGCGCATTCAGATTATATTACTGTGTACTTCAACCAATTAATCGTTTAACGAATGCCAAATGAACACACAAGGTTAAATCAGCCAAAGGTTAATCGAATAAATTCAGCTTGAATGAATAAAATCGATCAGAACAAATAATCAGTTAAAGAAATAATCACCTGAAATGCGGAAATGATTAATTATCGTGAAATAATTAATCATTTCAAATTGTTTTGATCGTTTATTTATTTTAGCTTAAAAAGTTTTTCCTGAAGAAACACTAATACTTAATTCTTTATTGATCATTTTTCAAAATAATAGACTAATCTTTCAAATGTACACTCATTGAAGGAATTTGGATTTCTACATTATAGATCTGGAAAAGGGCTATGTAGTGGGAGTGGTGGACCAAATTTCCACCAATCTTGTTGCAAGTCATTCCGAAATTTTCGGAAATGATAAAAGCCATAAAGAAGCATTGCTGTTTGCTAAGACAAGAATTGTAATTTTAAAATATAAGAAGACCAATTTGATGATTTTTGACTTTTGAAAGGGGTTACTAGAACCATAATTTTGATTGAATGATGTCAGAGATAGTCCCTGAGGTGAATAAAAATCTTACACACTTAACTTTTTTTCAGTATTCTTTTCATTATCGCGATTAATCACTGGGACAATCAGCAGCTGGCACGCTCGACACTTTGATGTGACCTACGAATGTTTAATGTGGCCATAATTATTATGAAGCAAGTTAGTTGATCGCGTGCTATTAGTGTACTTCTTCTCATAAATGCTGCAACCATTTCCACCCTGTAATTACTCTTCAGCAATAATAATAATTAACAGTCGACGCATCGTAAAAGGACATTGTGCTCTGAATATTCTTCGATCGTATTTCTGTAATCTATGTTCATTGTTCAATATTCACGAGTGACGGTGATGTTTTGTAATTTTTCCTCCATCATGCGATTAAGGTATAGAATGGGGTCAAATCGTTAGGTTTTTTTATTACATATTTCGTTTGCAAGGTGAAGGATATTGATATGCAAATATTGACTGTTCCACGCAGTGCTTGTTTTTTTCATTTGCGTACATAGGTAATTGCTGAAAAAATAATTGTATTTGATCATCAATACAGATAAGATCGGCGAGGTTGAATGATGGTTAAATAACCCTATTTAGTAATACCCACCTGCAGAAGGGGACTGTGACCGACTACACTGTGCCATATGGTTGTAATCTCACGCTGAAGCAATTACACAACAAAAAAGGGATTCCACCCTTATTCTGTTAAGAGGACTATCAAGATGTATTTAACTATTTAATAATCGATTATTCTTGGAATCTCTTGTATTTAAATAGAGATGTGCCTAATATTTGAACTCCATATATAATAATAGGAAGATCCAAAAAAGACTTTATTTAAAAAATGAAAACGCCTTTCGATTTTTTCAAAATTAAGGTAAAATAATGAAGTTTGAACCTGGAAGCCTAGAGGAATTCGATTAGATGATTCTGAGTACTGCCTTAAAAACTGTAAGATCAAAACACGACTAAAGTCGAAAAAGGGTATGTTTTTTATAACAACAACACATAGAAACCCCAAGCTTTTGCTTTCTTTGAATTTGGATAAAAACGCTGCAGACAGTTGGCAACTGCATTAAAAGTTGTGAATGTGCAGGGCCAAGGATATAAAAAATTTAGAACTGCACACTTTGCTGGCACCGCTTCCCCTAAAAAATTTGGTATAATAAATATAAATAAGAAATATAACAAAAATATAACAAACAAAATCTGCCCGTTGCGCAGGCACATTCTCATAGCGCAATGCGCGCCCGGTTTTTGTACTTCCTCCACATTTGTGCACGGACCTTTTAAAATTAAAGGTCAAAGCATCGAAAACTGTCTTTTGATGATTGTGAATTCTCTTTTGTTAAAGATCCTTCGGCTTTAACGAACACATTCTCATCAACTATCTCGTGCTTCGCACTTCATTTAGTCCAAAGTGCGAGCTTTTCTACATTGAGTTCAACTCTATTATATCAAAAGTATATTATATTTATTTCTGTACCTCGGTCTGTGACTGCTTATTCATATATTGCAAAATAAAGTACAAATTGTAGTTTTTATGATAACTTTATGATTCATACTTTATTTTGTATTAATTTTTATTCTCAACTAACCCGAAAAAGGTATCATTTCAATACATTTATATTATTACAGTTCATAATATGCATTGATATTGAAACAAATGTATATTTATTGTCTTCTTGCTATAACTGAAAAAAGTGCGCATCCTATAAAGAAAAATTTTGTTAACTAAAATTTGATTGCACCTTGTCGCTTTTCAAAAAAAAAAATATTTGTTTATTTTCAATGTTATTTTTTACGACTCGAACAAAAAATACGCATCCTACGAAAAAAAATTAATATTTATTTTTTATTTTTAACGTTATTTTTTACGACTAGAAAAACTACGCCTTCCGCCAAAACATAATTAATGAAAAATTTATAGATCTTTTTGAGTTGAACAACTTTTGTCTCATAATATGTTTTCGTATCTTGCGTTGTTTTTCCAAAAATTTAATTCGTTTATTTTTAATGTTATTTTTCACAATTTAAACAATAACTACGTATCCTATCAGAAAACGATTAATAAAAAATTTGTAGCTCTTTTTTGCTTGAACAACTTTTGTGCATTTTTCGCATCTTGCATAGTTCGACGGCAAAATGAAATTTTTGATTTTTGATTATTTTTTGTGCGATCAAAATTAGAATTTTCGATTTTTCAAGAAAATTCAAAAAGTTGTTATGATAATCTTGTAGGCCTTTCAAAAAGCAACTGTTTTCTTTTTCTGACTTTTTTTCATATCGTGCGTTGTCTGGCTTAAGATTTTCATTTTGGTTTTTTTCAATTTTGAAAATGCTATAACTCTGATAATTTTCTTTTTGTAAAAAAAAGTCGTGAGAATAAACTGTTCGACTTTCTAAGTACTACGAATAGCCGTACACTGAATTTTTAAATCTTGACAAAAAATAGTCTCAATAATTTCAAAATGCTCCAACTTTTTGAATTTTTATCCAAAATAGCTGGCTCACCAGCTTGACCTTTAGTGTCCGGCTCTGAAAGAGTGTCCTCAAAACGTGGACATTTGATAAAAACGGGAGGGGGGGGGGTAAATTTTTTCACAAATCTGACACCATCTCTGATGAGAATGTAATAAAAGTAAATAACAGGTAAATAGGGAACTTTCTTTTTATTATGCCGAAGTCGGTTGCGGCCTCACTTGTAAAAATGCGGAACCTTTACTGTGATAATTATCATTAATATTTTCGAAACTTACTTGTCACATCAATTTGATCAATTATTTTTTTCTTTTTTGAAGATTTGATTTTCTATGTTCAAACGTGCAGAAAAATTTTACATTTATGTAAATTTGTGTGAGAAGAACCAAAATTCTACCATTTAAAATGGAATTGAATTAAATCAAACGTATTCAACAGTTTTCAAAATAAAGAGCAAAAATTGTATTTTAAAAATAACTAAAACGTAACCATTTTTTAACACTCTCAAAGCGTCATTATAATCGCATGGGTTGATACCCGGCCTAGAATTTAAGTCCTTTTTCGAATTTTTCTATCCTGAAATATTCAAAATTCCACTTTGAAATTCATCACTTTGGAAAAATTCAAATTTCTCGTAGTCAAATCGTGAAAACCAGTTTTAACGTAGTTGATATCTCATTTAACCAAACCTCGAAATAGCAATAATTTAAACAATTTTGAAAATTACTGTTTCAGTAGAAAAAGGCTCGAGCCCAAAGCAAAAATTTAGGAATGATTATAGGTATGTACCAGAATGACACGTGACCAATTACACGGTTTATATTCGGCGGCTTCATAATTTGAAAAATGTAAATATTGTGTTGAAATTTTGGAAAATGGTTCAAAATATATAGTTGCACGTCTTTCTGGCTTATTTGAGTTTGTATTTAGTTTAAATAGTGCAATTTGTTTGATTGTTAATTTCGAATGTAACTGAGAAGGTGTGAAGTGCATTATTTAAACAAATTAAACACCCAATTAGGCTAGAAAAACGTGCCCTCATACATTTTGAACCATTTCAAAAAATTATAGCATAATATATTGATTTTTATAATTATAAAGCCTCAAGGAACCCAAAATAATCATTTATTCTAAAGGAACCCGAGGTATGAGTTCTAATAGAGACTTTTTGTACAGAATTCATTTTTTGCCTCGACTAACTTCGAAGATTTTACAGGTTTTACATGTTAATGATACACCTCTTACCCAATAATACAGATTAAATAACATTGCACTGGCAAAAATTTAATAAGGAAAATAAAATTATAGAGAATAGTCATTCTTGAAATGAAGATCATGCATAGGAGGATACGTATAAGATTTTAAGGATATGAGGATATGAGGTTATTAAGTTTATGCTGAACATCCGACATATTCAACTGCCCATCCACAGAAAAACGCGGGCCTATTTAAAATGATATAATATACACTTGCAATATTACGTTAATATTAAATTATTTAACGAAGTTAGGTATTTATATCATTCAATTTAATCTGTTTTAAACAAATTAAAAAACTTGCTCTAATATTTATCTTTATGATTATTCATAGTATTTACTGATTTCAAATAGGTTCGCGCTTTTCGGTACATGCGCAGATGAAGACGTCGGCATTCACCCCCGGCCATCTTGCGGATATCAACGAACTAAAAAACAACCCTCAACAAGAGTTCTATTGGAGTCTCAGATCTAAATGATGTCAACGTTCACTTGAGCCGGAAGATTACCGAACAGCAAGTTTTTTCTTTGAAGGGTTTAAATTCTGAAAAGTCTGATGAAAAATAAATCTTATAATGTGAGTTTTAATTTTAAAAATGAAACACTGAAATTTTAATAACGTTTCGAAAGTGTAGAAAAATGATTATGTTTTAGTTATTTTTATAATACAATTTTCGGCCATTATTTAATATTAAAGTTACCTTTGCTCATGTTACATAAAAGTTTAAAGAATTTTGAATAAATCTGGTTTTATTCAATTACATTTTAAATCATAAAATTTAAGTTTTTTCTAATTCTATAATGCCCATAAATGAGAAATTTTTCTGGAACCTAGAACTTTGAAAATGAAATTCCGAAATAAGAAAAAAAGTAACTGAATAGATTGATGAGACAAATAAGTTTCGAAAACGTTAATAATTATTGTATATGAGTATAAAATTTTTGAAAATTAGGCCACAGCCGACTTTGGTGAAATGAAATTGAATGACCCAATAATCGTTTTTCAATGTAAAAATATATTATACATATGAATGCAGCCTACTTTGCATTTAATATATTATACTCGCAAATTAAGGGCGTTAAAAAAAAGAATTACGAATCTCAGCTTGCATTTAAAATTTTGTTGTTTCTTTTGGGTAAAAAATGAAACACGCTAAAAACCGTAGATTATACAGAATATAAAAGATTTGGCTCATTAAAATGAGTTTTTTTGTTCATAGGTTATTTTTTAAATTATGCATACTTGAGCAGATATGAGAAGAAAATTTTTTTAACGAAGCGTTAATCATCTATTCCACTTACAGAGAGGTCTTTAATGTACAGTTCAATTATTTTTATGCTATTAAAAATACAATTCATATAAACCAATTTAATAAAAAAGTAATTTTACATGTTTGTATAAATTGTTTTTAAGAACCAAAATAATGTAAAATAAACTTAAGGTCGAGTAATGAGCTCCGGCAAATTTTGCCGTATTTAAAGTTTCTACTCCGGCAAATTTTTGTGTCAATAAGGAACTTTCTGTTCCGATAATATGTTTTGCTACTTTAGAAAAGTAGTACAATATTTTACTATTTTATCATAAAATGAAGACTATTAATTATAAATAACGTAAAAAATATAAGGTGACATACTTCAGACCAAATAAAAAGACCTTGATGATGTTCAGAAGATCATTTAATCAACGTTTCGAGAGTCCAATGCTCTCCTCATCAGGATACAGGAATCCAAGTCCAAAAATAAGTCCTTTATTTTTATAAAAATTGGAAAAACCCAAAATGTCGCAGTATAAAAGATTCATGCTCTTACAGAAATTCAATCTCAAGTTAATTCTGAAGTATTAATTTTAACTTTGTCGTGTTAAAACATAGTGAGGTCCATTAGTATCACGGACACATTAAAATTTTGTTTTAAAAACAATTTTTTTTTTATAAATTTAAAATGGAAGACCGAACCAACGTTCTGCTTCATGGTAAGGGTTAACATCGAGATTAACATCAACAATAAGGGTTAACATCACTCGATGTTAACCCTTATCATGAAGCAGAACGTTGGTTCGGTCTTCCTGATGAGGAGAGCATTCGACTCTCGAAACGTTGATTAAAGGATCTTCTGAAAATCATCAAGGTCTTTTTATTTGGTCTGAAGTATGTCACCTTATATTTTTTACGTTATTTATAAATAATTTTTAAGGTGTTATTTCTTACTCAGAATTCATATTTGTTGAACTCTAATTTCTGTGGGCGATCGTGTATTCAATGCCCCTCATCCAAGGGGTTATAAACTATGGGTTCTGTCGGTGGAACTCTCTTATTGTTTTTTTGTTTTGTTTTTGTAGTTATATTTCTTATTTTATAAATTATTATTGAATCAATCATGAAGTAGGTTGACATTCTAAATGATAAATAATAAACTCCATTTTGCTTTTGCATTATATGGAATTACAAGTACGTTTTTACAGCAACCCCCACATAAAACTACCCTAGGTAGGGCGTGACATTTATTTTTACATTACAGAATATTAAAATTGAAACGATACAGTTTTTTCTTACTCAACCCTTGCCATAGTATACTTCAATGATTTATATTATCGAAAGGGAGGCAGGCAGTCCGAAAGTTTTAATTTTCGGAGGGCTTTTCTCTCTTGCAGGCCGAAATATAACACTTTTTTCACTTATTTCGTTGTCCTTGCACTGGACAACTCTAGTTTTTAGAAAGATAAACTCGCACACACACACTAAACAATTCACATTTGCGGATCGAGCACCTTCCTTTCCACCTATTCGCTTATTTTATTTGTATTTTTGCAAAGAAAAGATTCTAATGGGCCCTTTCGACCAGGTTTGAAGCAGTTTCCTTTTATACTTCTTTATTCCCTTTTGCCTTTTCTTTGTAAACCCAAATACAACCCTTTTGAATAGGATTCCTTACCGTTTTGGACTGAAGCGGCTTTCGCTTAAAATTTCGAAGGTTCAATTGGCACTTCGTTAAAATGAAGATGCGATTCCTTTTTATGTCCCTTTACATTTATCTGTGTCGAAACGCGCTCTAGTCAGGAAAAGCTATTGACCTTTTATACATCTACCCCTCTTATGACATCTGCCTACACCGGACTTACTATATCAACTTCGGGGAGCAAACCGTAAGAGGTAACGTTGAAGTACCGTTGTAATTTTCAACCCAGAAGGGTGCAACCACGTCTCTATGAAGAGATTCTATACGAGACTTCTTACTCGGTTGAAGAAGCTCGCCGATCTGCCTTGATCATTTTTGATCGATGCTCCTCGTCGATGCACTGGCAAAAATTTTTTTAGTGGGGGATTTCGCTAGGTTGGATATTCTTTTATTTGATGGTGAAATGGAATGATGGGAAAGAGTGAAGAATAGGTTACCGAACTGTTGTTATGGCAGCAGTTTTCGCAATTCCATCAAACGAGTGAATTGCACCGCGAATTTTTATGTCGTGGCCTGTAAGACTTCACAGTGGGCCAGGAGACCCTGTTTCATGGCCAAAATTCGATTTTTAAATTCGAAAAAATGAATTAAACCACTGAATTCAGGAATAATTGAAGTACTATTGACGATAAATGTTGATTGATCAGTTTTTGTTTCGATGATACAGGCACAACGTAGAAAATCTTATTACAATTCGTAGTATTACTGATACATAAGTTTTGATAATTAAAAATTCGGAATAATTGGAAAAGTTTCAGGATTTGGGTGTGATTGCATCCACTTAATCATATAATTAAAATAATCTGTTAATTAATTTAACTTTTTGTTAATTGGGCTGCCCAATTGGGGCCTGACTGGTTTGCTCCGATAGTGCCCACTTTGGGCATTCTATGGGTAAGCTCAATGTAAGTCCAAGCACAAAATCAAACACTGATCAACTTTATTGACATAAGTTTTGATAATTAAAAATTCAAAATAATTGGAAAAGTTTCAGGATTTGGATGGGATTGCATCCACGTAATTATTTAAATAAAATAATTTGTGAATTAATTTCACTTTTTGTAATTGGGCTGCCCAGTTGGGGCCCAATCGGTGCTCAATCATAAGTTGGGCTAAGTTGGGCCGATTTCCACATGGGATCCTTTTTATACTACTAAGTAACCAACATGTTTAGGGGCCAATTTAGACCATTTTTTTTAGACCCCTCCTCAGGGATTATTTATAGGAAAACTAAAGGTCTGATTAATAGATTCTTATGACAGTTAAAAATCAAACATAATACCTGCAATTACAAACAGATGCATACATAATAAGTAATTACGTGAGCAAAGCTAGTCGCTTGGACAGCGCGCGATGAGAATGTGCCCGCGCGGCGGGCAGATTTTTTAAAAAGAATTTTTATAAAAAGTAACTTAAAAAGGATCCTCAATAACAAAGGTGCATCCTTTCAATTTTTATGACGCAATATAAAAATAAAGCCCGAGTTTCATATGGATATAAGCGGATGAATAAAAACTGAAATCCCCAAACCGAAATTAGGTTTGTTTTGTAATCTCATAACTTACGCTTTCAGTTTGTTTACCCAGAACGATAACTGCAAGAGAGATATTAGAGAAGGAAATGAATGAACTCATGAAAGTAATCTGTTAAATAGCCATTGCGTAATATTGTTATCTCTGTTTTCATCTCTTTAATCTCACTCCGTCTCTCTCTCTCTGACGCCCTGCTCTTCTTTTTCGCTTCAGTTACAGCTCGTTTGTGCCCGACCTACCACAATATCGCACTCCATCTTTTTTTATCTCTCCGCAACCTCGTCCTTCTTTCTCTCTCTCGTCCCGATGCGATGTCGCACGCGCTCAAGTCCACGCATTATAAATCTTTCCAAATATCTCGGGTTCCTTATTCAATCCGCGACAACGGTTTTCCATTGGCTGTTCGCTCGTGCCACCGCACCGTACAGCGTGGATTGTGCGACCGAGACACATTTACCTCGTTCTCTCGTTCATTCATACATATACACCTGCGTATATTTTCTGATGGTCGAACGTAAACTTGTCATCTGTTATTTATTTCCGGCTGAAACTAGTTCCGACAGCGGTGACATTTTAATCTTGCTTTAAAATCACCGACCGCTTTTCAGCCAAGAATTGCACCCTTTTATGCATTGCTAGGTAAATAAGAAGCAGGAAAAAATTGGAAAACTAATTCAAATCTATATTTAACTAATAGCTAATTTAACTAATGAATAATCTATATTTTTGGGCGTCCACATGAAAAAGGGCCCTTATGACCGGTATGCAGTTACGTATAGGGCCGTATAGCTGGATCAATTTCCGACATTTTAGGCCCAAAATGAACACTATGTATTGAGAAACGAGTCACCGGGGCATTTTTGAAGTTGGAACTTCGAAAAACCGGGTTTCGAGAAAAATGTAGATATATACTCAACTCCAGAGTTAAGCACCCTCACTTTACGCTATACCTAGAACTTGAGTCTTCGGAATTAGGTGATGCGGGAACGCGGGAATGCATGCTCAGTCAAGCGTGACAAACAGCTCGAGGGCCGCACTCTCAGCGCGTTAGTTACATCAGGTTTGGTCATGCCTCCAAATCCATCAGAAATAATTCAGCGGTCCTGCCTTATTATGTTTGTATTCCTCCGAGATATACTGAAGGCCCAGGCAAGCCATGCCCGAAACCGTGCTTAACTCGAAAGTTTAGTGTACTTCTGGTTACTATCTGGGTATCAGTCTAGTCCGAAATTAACTCACTATAGGTCCCAGTATCATCCCCCACTTAAACATAAAGATAATAAATAATTTTTACCTTAACTTGGAAAAGTGCGAATATCTTCTAAACTAGAAGCGGCCATAAGGACCCTTTTCCTGCGGACGCCCAAATTTAACGTTTACATCCACAGAAGTATTACATTACTTCTCGTGTTACTTCGAAAAAATGGAAGTTGAAAAGGAAAAAAGCGTCGTTGGATAGTAACATCCTACAGCGAAAATAAAATAAGAAATCTGCCTAGGGCGCGTCCATCGGCTTTAACAAATATATTCTTATCATGTGTCTCGCGCTTCGCGTTCGATTAAAGTATGTCTAAAACTCGAAATTTTCGATACTATGTTGCACATTCACATTAATTCATAGCTAAGACCATGAATTTTGGTCAACAAACTTGACCTGTCTTTTTTGACCACAAAGGAATGTATCACAGGAATGTATCACAGGAAATTTTGATTAGCAAATCCCTTGGAAAGTATCATGCCACCAGACACTGGAAGGGTCTAAATTTACATGAATCTAATACCTTATCTATCATAAATGATGAGAATGTATATTTAATAATATTATATAATTTGAATAGTACCAAATTAACGGAATAATACCCTTAGTGAATCTTTTTTTTATAAAGAATGCGGATGGGGCAATCGAGTCTTTCTGAGTCGAAATGACGCGTTTGAATGGGACCTCCAAATTTAAATGATTTATATCTACCGACTTCGCAATCTTAGGACAAAATGATTCAGATCATGTTTAAAAAAAATGTGACATGATTTGTATATGCTTTTTAATCCAGAATCCAACGACCACCACAAATTTTCGATAGTTTCAAGGGTTTTTAAGATATTGTGATAGTCTATAAGAGCTTTTAGCAACGATCGATACAACTCCCTAGCAACGTACAATAACAACCTTTAGCAAAGGTCAACATTAACCATTAGAAACGCTCAATAACATCTCTTGGCAACGGTCAAAAACGACCTTAACAATGGTTGATGACCCCCCTCGCAACAAACAATAACAACCCTTAGCAACGATCAATACAACGCCCTAGCAATAAGCAATAACAACCTTTAGCAAAGGTCGACATGTCGCAATCCTCAGCAACGCTCAGTAACATTCCCTAGCAATGGTCAATAACAACCCTTAGCAACGATCAATACAATGCCCTAGCAATGAACAATAACCACCTATAGTAAAGGTCAACAGTCAACACATCAATCTTCAGCAACGCTCAATAACATTCCCTGGCAATAAAAACCATTAACAATGGTCAATAACAACCCATAGCAACGGTCTATAGCATTATCTAACAGCGGTCAAGTACGACCCTTATCAAAAGCTAATGACATCCTCAAGCAACGGACAATAACAACCCGTAGCAACGGTGAATAACACAATAACAACCCTTAGCAACAATGAATAACAATCCTTAGAAATAGCTAATAACATCCTCTAGCAACAGAAAATAACAAACCTTACCAACGATCAATAACAACTCTTCAAATGCGGTCAATAACATCCCCTAACAACGGTTAATAACAACTCTTAGCAACGGTTAATCAAAAACCTTAGCCCCGTGGATAACCGGAGTGATAGAAGGGCTTCCGTGGGATAAGGGGGGTCACGAGAGGTAAGTCGGGTCTCTAGGATAAACGAGGCCCCGAGAGATAGGTGGGGTCTCGTGGGATAGGGGGGACATGTTCGGAGGGATAGGTGCTGTCTCGAGGTTAAAGGGGGTTGGGTGATACCATGGGATAAAGGGTCAAAATGGGATAGGTAGAGTCTTGTGGGATAGGGGGAAGGGAGAAATAGAAGGACCTTCGTAGGATGGGGGAGTCACGAGGGGTAGGTGGGCCCCATGGGATAGATGGAGTCCCGTGGGATATGGGAGGAGGTCCGGAGGGATAGAAGGGCATCTTGGGATAAGTAAGGCAACGAGGGTCAAGTGTAATCGCATGAGATAAGGGGACCGTTAGGGATAGGAGTGGTCCCGTGGGATGGGGGGAAGTTCCCAGGGATAAATTATGACGGACGGACGGTCACCCGACCGAAACTGTAAGGGTGTCTGCCCGGGGCTACGTAATCATAAAAATAAAAAAATATTCTACACTACCGGCAGTAAATATTTTGTATAAATACTCAGAAATTACATAATATTTAATCTTGCTCTAGATTTAGATTTAAAGAGTAGGATTTACTCTTGATTTCATGATTTTTCCAAATTTTCAGGAACATTTTTCTACGTCTGGTAAAGAGTTGAACTCAAGATTTCAGAATGTTCATTTATAGCTAAAAAAAAACTTTTAACTTCGGAACTCAATATTTTTGGACTTGTTTATTAAAATAATTTTAACATAGACTAATTCAACACAAAAATTTCTAATCTTTCAAATGATTCTACTTACAAATTCATAGATTCTGTTTCTGCACAGGTATTCGTCTTTGAAGTAAAGTTTGAATTTTCAAACGTTCAAAGGAAATGTACTTAAACTTTCTGTCGGTAGTGTGTGTATTTTCCATGAATTACAAGGAGATAATAGTGAATTATTAGAACAATTACAAAATGTCGCAAACAAATAATATTGCTGTTAAAATCGACTTCATTAATCTCATAAAATTAAAAACATATGTATTTATTGGAATAAATAGTTTAAACAAATGAAAAAAAAATATAATTAAAAAAAGGTGTTTGAAAAATTTGGTAATTAATTGGACAAAGATAGAATTTGTTTAATTTAAATAAAATATTTTGGAGTTAATCAATGGAGTGTCTGAATCAAATAAATTTTATTTAAATAGAACAAATATTTGTTTTAATCAATAAAATATTTGTTTGACCCTATATCCAAGAAATAATTTGTTTGATTCAAACAAACATTTTTCTGAGTAAAGTCACAAGTAAATATTAAACAACTGTTTTTAAAATTGTAAAATGTCTTAAACACAAATTGAAATTGATTAAACAATTGTAAATAAGTTAAAAATTGATTAAAAATAAGTCACCTTTCGAATAATGACAACTTATGCTAAAAGGGCATTTAACAAAGTAAAGAAAATGTTATAATTTTGGTTCTTGAGGCATTTTTGGGGCATCGTAAGAGAGAGCTATGTTATATTTTTCTATATCGGAAGCTAAAAAAATTTAAGCCTTTGCCTACGAAACCCTTATTAAATTGAGTTTGCTTTCCGACATTGGATAAATTTTCGAAAAGCACTCAACTGCAATTTTTTTAACAGGGTATACCAACGTATTTTAACATGCTAATTACAAAAATCATTGTGAAACATGACGTAACTTTGATTTTCATGGTGAAAAATACAAAAAACCCATAAAAATCATGGTTTGACACTTTTATCTTTATAAAAAAATATTTGAAACATCATACAAATTTTAGGTTCCATCCATTTTTTTCGTACGAGTGAAAATATTCGAAATATTTGATGATAAAGATGAACATTCCATGCTTCGTCGTGAATGACGAAGTGTTCCAAAATGGGGATTGCGATAAAATTTTGAAAAGTATAAATAGATTATTTTAGGTTCGTGAAGCTGTGCTAATTTAGGCCAGAAAAAAATGTTGTGGCTCGTGATTTCTTTTCAAAAATGGGCAGTAGTGCTAACTTCACATGAAGCTGCGCAACTCCCACCCCGAAAAACAGAAACTGCTGCTTATATCAACTTCTGCTTTGCGCCGAAAAATGTAGTGCTAGTTTAGCTTATTTTCCGTAAAGTTTCACTTTCCACCCCTAAAAACGAAAACAGATATAACCAGTTTGAATGTTTATATGATTATGAATGTATGTTTCGCTGAGACGAGCTAGCAGAACTCTTGGGTTTTTAAATTTGTGCAATTTTTGTTATTTTCAGTTTTGTTATTAATTTTTTTTTTCGAAAATGACAATATTGATAAACTTTCACAAACGAAAAAAAGTTTGTATTTATTATAGCGTCCCAGAAAGTAAGCATATTGTTCTTAGCATAGATCGAAGGCATGCATAATTAGCATTACATTTTTGCACAGAGCAAAATTGTATATAAGTGGTTGTTACATTTTTTTGAGAGGAGAGTTTTGCAGCTTAACGGGAAGTTAGTACTTCTAAAGGTTTTTAACAACAAAAAACGATTGTTGCAATTTTTGACTTACCATTGATCGAAGGCACATATTATAATAACCTTAGGTTGTTATAAAAGCCTTAGGTTTAAACTATTTGCTGTTATTTTCAATAATTTCTTTTCGTTTTAAAATACCATAGAATAGCAGAATTGAGGTGATAAAATTATAAAAATTTTTATTTTCACTCTATTTACTTTATTTCATGTTTGTTTTTGTTCCGCGAAATTCAATATCATTATTATTGTCATTTATGTAAAGAACAGCAACAAAAATCACATATTTGTAGAGAAAATTCAGTGTCTCATTTGATCAGGTATGCTCACAACGACTTGGTCTTCCCTAATTATCAGAATACGTAAGAATCTTTCGCCTTGAACTAAAGATTTCCGGGATGAACTTCCGAAAAGCACTTACCTCCAATTAATTTGAAACTTCTGTGACCTATCACAAGGGTAACTTCCCACCCCCCACGAGACATTGGAAAAGTGTTCAGAGTCAAAAATCTATATTTTTATTTGATAAACATCTTTTGTTTGAAAACTTTTTTTTCGAGACTTTAATGGATTTTCCGCAGTTTTCACCATCAAAATCAAATTTACGCTAATTTGCATTATGGTTTTTCCAAGCAGCGCGTCAGAATACATGAGCATAAGGTGTTAAAAAAAATCGTAGTTAAGGGCATGCGATACTTAGAAAATTATCGATTTTCGCAGTGTTAGGTTCCCCGGCTTTTTTCCTACAATAATAAAGATTTTGCCTTAAAAATTTGGGGAATGATAGCGAACATGCTAACGGACGTCCCCGAACTCGTCTGTTGTTGAATAATTTAAAAAATTTCATTTTGCTGAATTTTATTAATATGAGTGTATTTTGAGGTACAACGGAGACCGACATTATCGGAATGGCAGATACATCAAAAGCGAATCCTAACCTCCAAATAATGCATATAGAGAAAATTTTTATTTAGCAGAATAAATTTTTTTTGCTATTATCCCTCAAAAAAAGAGCTCCGGGACGTCTGTTGCTCTATTTTATAGCATCTCCAAATACAGTTTTAATTTTTTTAAATTTTTGTGGACAAAAACCCGGGGGAACTGAACCCGATTTACCACACGCGGAAGTATCACATGTCCTTAAGCGCTATTTGGAAGTACACCCTCAGTCTCTTCTTGGATTGATTTTTCAACAAAATAACATTATGTGGGCGTTCTCGCTCTCTTAAACTGACCCAGTGAAATTGTAACTGACCGAATCAGTATTTTGAGTCATCGCTGGTGAACCAGTGATATTCCGATGTTGACTGGGAGTTTATGCTAAACATATTTTGGGTCTGGCTGCAATAAGCAGGGGATATAATTTTATTCGCTAGAATGTGGGAGGCCCCTGGCCACTTGGGTTTGACTTCCAGTGAAGCGACGTGTTGACGGATTGACGGACCTTCCCACAGTTAGCCGAAATATATTATATCCTATTATATTGCGGCCCAGCCCTTATTTATTGTTGTAAGAGTAAAGTGCTGTCTTTAAAAGATAATTTTTCAAAGGTTAGTACAAAAGTGATGAGTGATAAGTGTCACACCTAACCAGTTGACGGACGACAACGCGTACAACTGACTACTGGTACTGAATAACCAGTGAACCTCACTGATTTAAAAAGTGATGAACTTCCATTGAGTTAACCAGTGAAATCCCACTGATTGCCAGTGACACACTCCTGGCTGTTTCAACCAGTAGGATTCACTAGTTCATTTTAAGAGAGCATGAAAAGGGCCCATATGTCCGGTATGATGGTATATAGGGCCATATAGCCGGAGAAATTTCCGGCATTTTGAGCTCAAGGCGAACCATTTAGATTGAAAAACAAGTCGCCGGGGCATTTTTGAAATTGTAATTTCGAAAAATCGCTTTTCAAGAAAAACTCATCTAAAGATGACAAGTGCCATAAGCGTACATGTTATATTTTTTCTTTGAACATGAAATATACCCACTTTCGATTGCTTTCAGAACAAAACAGTATAGTGCCAATACATTCAGTATAGGTTCTGGTTCATCCCCCACCCAAGATCTAAAAATAATAATTTTGACCCTGACTTACAAAAAGGCGAATATCACTTAAACTAGAACCGGGCATAAGGGCGCTTTTGATGCAAACGCCCACATATATTTTTTGAAGAACCTAATTTGCGAAATTTAATAGAATTTTAGTGACCTTTGACTAAACATTAGTTAAATTATAACTAAATAAATTAGGTACTGAATTATTACTTTTCAGTTAGTCATTTTGAATTAAATCAGGTTGGCAGAGAGGTTATTAAAGTAAATCAACTGCAATTCAGTTTGATTCAATACTGATTATTGGGTCATTGCATATGACTTTTGACAAAAATTATTTTTAAAATCCCCTTTCTTTTTAACAAAATATGAACTTGCTTCATACGAAATATACCCCATCGGAAGGTACCACTTTCAGCTTTCAATGGGGCATATTTTGAATAAAGTTAGTTTTTATTTTCTTAAAAGAAGGGTGTTTAGATATAATTTTTGCCTAAAGTCGTATGCACGGAGTCAATAAATTATTATTATTATTATACCATTAGTTATATATTATACCTTGCGGGGTAGGCGTTACTCGCTCGGTTGAAAAATAGTGATCTGGGGAAGGAGGTAAAGATGTTTTTTTAGATTGATCTAGAATTTTCGTGTTATTTATTCAAATAACACGTTCGTTCCGCAACAATGGCCCGATCCAGGTTGCTGATCAATCTCTCTAGCGAACACCCCAAGTTAAGAGCTTCACAAGGTTGTTATGTGAGGTTCCTCACTCGGGCCCATTAGTATCCAAGGTCTTTTGTCTCCGGCGTAATTCACTCTACTCACATTCTTTTTATAAATTATTTGTCGCCACACTTTTCTGTCCTGGCATACTTCTCTAGCTTCATTCACGTCCATGCATTTTTTCATGCAAGCTCTCCTGTTTCTATGGCTTCTTATGTCTTTTTGGATTAAGGTCTCATTCACACATTCTAACCATCCTTTCCGCGGTCTGCCTCTTGGCACATTGCCATTTACTCTTATTATTTTCTTGACAGGTCCATGTTTCGCTACCATATAGCACAGTCGATACAAATATAGAATTATGTATTGCCATTTTAGTTTTTGTTGATATATTTTTACTTCTGAGAATGGTCCCTGCTCTGCCGATAACCTTCCGACCCTCGTTAAAATACTATGATTTTTGTTTTATTCACGTTAATTTTGCGGCCCATGTTCTTCATGCTTGTATTTAGTTTGCTCAAAATTCTTTGCTCAACATTCAATGAATAATGATTGAATACTCAAGTAATATATTTGAAGACCATATCCAAAAGTTAAGGTTATCTTTAATCTCTTATTTCCAGGTACGTTGCAATAGTAATTATCTGTGGGCTTCTTGCAATTATATTTAATGAGATCGCCTCTTGATAAATCCTCGTAAGTCGTTTACATCTCCATAAATTCAGCAAAATGTAAGGATCAACATTTTTTCAAACAGAGAATACTTTTTGCTACATGTTGTAAAATATTAAACAGTAATATTTCTAAATGATAATTTATAACAGTCTTATCACTAATATTTTTTGCTTCGTAAGTTGTCAAATCTACTTTTTTGGAATAAACTAAAAATATAATAATTCGATCTCGGGGACTCCAACAAGAATTTTTCCCGTGTGTGTATTCCAACTTTATTTGGCCTCTCATAACTCGAAAAAGAATAAAGCTTGAATAAAACATGGACGAATTGTAACTCTAAAGGTGTTTTGGTCTACGGTCGTATAAGCAGGTGCACAATTTCCGGTAGTGGGTGTATTGGAGCGATGACTCATTTTTTGAAGACGACTGGTGTTTCTCTTAGCGGCCACCTGGAGCGCAACAATCTTGGGTTAGAGGGTAGCCTAAGAACTGTGTTTTCCTTTTTTATGATATTTTTGATGACAATGTGTAAAAAGAGAGGAATTATTGTGTTTATTGGTGATTGTGGGCATTAGCACAATACCCAAATATTGTTCCGTGTTGAAAACGTGATAAAGGACGTGCTGTTTTGGAGGAGGGAAGGGTTTAAGGTTTGTGGTACCAACTACCAAAGAATGAGAAATACCTAAAAAAATTAGAGAAAAACATTTCAGGAATAAAAGTGAGACAAATATTTTCAGTATGTACCGCGATATTAAAAACATATATTATCCTTTTTGAAAGATTTGAACAGAAATGACAGAGATTAAGTGTCCAGTTTGTGAATAAACCAAATGCCCTCCTTGTAAGCATGATTTGAGAGTTGGCCACTTACCGCACGATATACATTGCCTCGAAAATCGAACATTCCGTGCATCCCGTGTAGAAATCTTGATGTAGGCCTGTTACGTTTTGGACAGTTTACGCCACTTCTAGTGTGGCCCTGGTGAGGCAAACTGTCTGGAGCCTGATAAGGGTATAACGCTTTTCCACATCGATGCCCTATGTAGGGAAAACTGATCAATGCTCAATCAAGAATAAAGAACCATTCTGCATTATTATACTGGATATTTCATTGCTTCACTATCAAATATTCTAAAAATATTTATAAATTGTACAATTCAAAATAATAACTTCTTTGTAAGTGACAGCATACGTTTTAGATTTTTGTACTGTTTCGTGTAGAATGCGTACATTAAAGGGATACTTTTTTTGCGAATAAAAGCAGTTAATTTAAACTAACGTATACTACTTTCCTTTATCTGAGATATACTATATATCAAACAAAAATTGTATTCATTAGATTTCAGGAATAGGACTCAAATGCAAGTCGCGTGAGGAAAAGCGGAATCGAGACTCGACCCTCTAAACACTGCGCCACAGAGAATTGATGACTTCACTTGCTATTGGGAAGATTTGCATGCAAACCATAAATATATACAAGGTGACTAATCTTTGTCACTTTGTAATATTTTATGGATGAACAATTTTCTTAAACATTTTTTTCTCATCTCTCATAGTTTTTCTGAAAAATTGAATTTTTAATTTGTTGAAAAACATTTTCGATAGATAAAACCAGTGGCCATAAATGGCTGGTCAACGAACTCTTCTTTTCTTTTTAGGTCTTCAAAAAGTGTACCAAAGTTCAATCCAATCTGATCATTTTTTTTAAATTATCGTGTTTACAAATCACTAATAATACTATTACACAACAACTACTACTACATCTACCACAGGATCGGGGAAACAAGTCGCGTACTCGATTGACGCGGGAGACACTTGATACAAAAACACAGCCAGATGAAAACTCTTGTGGAAGAGATGAAGACAGTTCTGGATAACATACAGACCTGCAGTGAGAGGAAAAAGAATATGTTTCTGCCAATCAAGCGTGGAATTGAGTCAGCTCAGGACGTGCTACGGAAGGTGGACACGAGAATTTTAGACATGTGGCTGAATTTCAACAACTTTGGATGGAATCTGTAAAACCGGATCAGTGAAAGGGTCACGAAGGTGAAGAAGAGGGCAGGGCGTGATTTTGTGGCCAGCAATTGTGTACAGATGGAAGAAGATGTCGCCGAAACTCCCACATCTCAACTCCAAAGAAGGATGATTGAGAAGTCAGATTGGCAGTCAAGTCAATGAAGAGTAAGGAGTCGAAGAGGCGAGGTCGGCCCGAAGCGGCCTTTATTACACTGGCTTCGAGTTAGAGCTACGCTGAGGTACTGAAGAACCTCAAACGAAAGGTAAAGCCAAACACCCTTGGTGTAAAAATCAAGGGTGTAAAGCAAACCAGAAACGAAGATGTCCTCATTGAGGTAGGAAAAGCAGCGGAGGGCAGGGCTGAGCTGTCATCTGCTATCAAGGAAACTGTGTGACCGGAGGTGAACGTGCGCGAGCTCGTTCCTCACACATAGGACGAGGACTTAGACCTCAACATAACGACGAAGCAACAGGAGGTAGAGGAGGTAGAGGAAGCCGTAACGAGATACTTCGGAGAAACAAAAACTGGGAAGTTTAAGGTCAGGCTTAAGAAGAAGGCTTTCAGAAAGAATTTGAAGGCTTCCGTGGAGCTGAGTGAATTGCTGGCGGCAAGAAGTTTAGAGAGGCAGTCCCGCCAAGACAGGCTCCGAACATACAGCGATACAGAAATAAGCCCAACCAAGGTGTCAAGGGCCGACGAGTCCGTTGGACGACATTGACACACTACTGAGGACGATGTGAATAGCTTGGTTGTAAAGGAAAAAGGCTAATGCCAGGCAGGCAAGAGCAGAAGGATGCCGAAGCACGGCTTCCTGGCCGATAACCCAGTCTCTGAAGTAACACGATAAGCGATCCCGGAATCTTGGGTTGGCAGGACGAGGAGGTGGTTTTAGTAAGTATTGCCGTTTTTTAGGCCGAGTCCTACACTCAGTGCGTAATAATAAGTAGTCACGGACAATGGTCCAGGGATGAACATGAAGGCAAACCCTCCAAGCCAAAGCGTGAACAACTGTTTCAAAGGCTGCATGCCACCAGACAGTGATGTTAAATACGGTGTGTCTAGGATATCAAGTCGCCTCCTAGAGTATTCAGGTCTCACTTTCGCATGCAGGGCTCTGCGGGGATGGACAGTTTTTCCCTAGCTATTCGTGTAATCAAGAAGTGAAAGTTGAAGAAGTAAAAGAGTTTAATTGATATGTCGTACACGCAGGCGACTAAAAAATCATTCCAAGCGCAATTTCACTTCCACAACGAAAAGTTGATAGAGCTGAAAGACGTTCTTAAGAAGATGGCAGTCTTCTGTGGCACGAAGAAGAATGTCTTCCTCTCATTTCGGGATGGTATTGATGGGCGCAGAACATCATGTTCTACCTGCAGAACAGTGCGGACAGTATGTCTTGTTACTTTAAAATCTCGGAAGATGAGCAGGACGATTTGTCGGAAATTGAAGGAGATACGGAATAAGAAATAGCGTAGAGAGCTGGCAAAGCTAGGGGGTTCTAACAGAAGAAGAAGACGAGGAACCTCTCATTCCCATGTATGGGAAGAGGACGACAGAACTCATCCTGAGCCCTCCGGAAGCCACCGCAAGCAGGCCATCGATTAAGAAATTGAAGACCCACACCAAATGGTCCAGCGATTTGAAACCCGAAGAAAAAAGACAGGAAGGTGCGAACTTTACCGAAGAACACCGGGAAGAAGATGAAGGAGATCAAAAAGTCCGCTCAGCCAGACAGTGTTTTGATCAAATCGGCTGAGGGTTCGAGCTACGCCGAGTTCTCAAAGGACCTCAAGAGAAAGAAAAAGTTAGATACCCTGGGTGTAAAAATCAGGGGCGCAAGGCAAAACAGAAATGGTTATGTCCTCACCGAGGTAGGAGCGCAGCGGAGTGCAGGTCTAAGCTGCGCTCTAAAATTAAGAAGGTAGTCGGGGTGGGGGAAAGGTGCAACAGCTTATACCCCGGACTAAGATCGTGGTTTTGGACCGTTACTCAAGAACGGATAGAGAGGAGGTTACGGACAGCGGGTTCATAGGGTCCTGATCACACCAGATCCTGTTGAAGGTACAGTAGAGGGGTGGCATAAAGCTGCGGAGTGCGACAGCACGCCGCAGCGCTACCTCTGTTCCGCTAAAGAGGAAAAGCTCCGCACCGACCATCTACCGGGGAAGACGAGGTGCATGTCACTTAGAGAGGCAGCCCCGATGAGGAAGCCTCAGGACCGACAGCAATAAAGAAACACGCCCAAAGAAGATGTCGAAGGCCGATGAGCCCGGTGCGCGACTATGCTGCGCTGTTGAGGATGATGCGTACATCCTGCTTGGACAGGAATATAACATCGATTTTGGGTTTTTGATGGAAAGTCACACTTAAACCTATGCTCTATTTGGTGACATTATTTAAGGTCGGCGGAACGTAGGTTATCTGTCTTTCTCGCTCCTTAAGAAGTATGCATATAAAGGAATTAGAGTAAGCTAAACAATCGCATGTGGAAAACACATGACGGTTTTCCACGTGCGAGTGTATCGCTTACTTTAATTCCTTTACATTCACGCTCCTTAAGGAGCGAGAAATACAGATAACATACGTTTCGTCGGCCCTGATATTATTATAGAGGAATCTGACACTTTGCGCATACTTTTCAGATACCTGAAATTGCACTTGTGTGAAGTTTGTAACACGAGACTAAGGTGAACACTCGTGGAATGGTCAACTTCTCGCACTTCTTACACAATATACTATACAATGTGCATTCATACTACAGGGTGTCCCAGTACTCAAGGTACATTTTTATATTTTTGAATTCCTCATAAAAAATGGAGTTGAAAATAATAATAAACGAAACGCTGGAAGTTACAAAAGTCCGATTCACGCTGAGCATCGGAAAAAAATTAATAACAATTTTTCAAATATTTTTTTTTTTTTTAATTCCTCTTATTTTATCAATCGTAGGATACACCAGAGCGCATTTTTTGACAATTTGAATAAAAAATGGAAAAAACTGATGAACGGAGCGAGAGTTGAAGTGAAAAACGTATTAAAATTGATTTTTTTTTAAAAAGACAGTTTTTTGGCTTTAATTTGTAAACCAAAAAAGCTAAAACTTTTTATCTAGAGGGGAAAAGATGCGCAATAAAATTTCACAGTCAAATAAATCCTTTAAAAATTAAAATTCGAAAAATTTTGTTGAAAGCCTCCAGGGGAATTTGTTTTTTATTCAAATATCTCGCTGTAACGGCAAAATCTAAGTAATCCCCTGCAAACCATAATTTTCTCCATCTCATTATTCTCCCGGATCCGTAAGCAGAGTGCAAACTCCTATGATAAAAAACTGGTCACTTATAAACTGTGTGAAACATTCAACTTATTATTATTAAACTAATAATCTTTCTTTGCAGATAACTCGTCACAATGGTTATTAGTGAGGCGAGTATTCACAATATTATGGGTGGTATGGAGAGCACGGGAGGTGTACGGCTGCATAATCACAAAAGAAAATTAAAACAGAGGTAACAATTAGAATTATTTAGTCGATTTTCGCGCAATACATAATTAGCTGAAAAGTTTTTTTTGTCGTGTTTACACAACTTCAGGAAACTTTTGATTCAAAAGATGTCTATTACCGTAAATTCTTGCATTTTATTTTGTCGTCTTGTTGTTCTAGGTCAGTATGTAGTAGCATATTCCTGCTTGATCTGTTCACAGTTTTATAGCTATTTAAAATATGAAAGTTCAAAAAATTGACTTCCGGTCCAGTAGATTCTCGATGGTGAAGCCTCATTGTATTTTTCGGCACTATCTAATGCACAATTCTTGATTGTGAAAAAAAAATTTTTTGTGTAAAACTGAGTGTTTTCTTACTGCTACGAGTACCGTGTAGCGAGGGATACCAATTCTTCCAACGAGGGTCCAGAGCACTACCGCGCATGCGTTACGTAGAGCCTTTTTATTGGTTAAGAATAGAGCATTCAGAAAATAGCTACCCAGTAAAAAAAAAAGTTGAATAGAGATAGCGCGAAATCGAACTGAAGTTAAGTTTAAGTATTCGATTTTCTTCCATTCTCGAATTAGACCTTTCAATCCAATTCTGCTGCTGAAAGGGACGATTGAGACGAAAGGGAGGAATGCTAGGTTCCAACTGCAAGTTAAAAAGTACATAGTTTTGTGCGAAAATGCGCTCGTCGTGATGACAATAGGTGAACGAGTGAGGAAGGTAAGTAAGGTAAGTGAATGAATAAGTTTTTTTTCGAGAAGGTGGAAAATCATTGACGCACTGAGTGTGGGACTCGGCCTAAAAAAACTGCAATATCCACCAAAACCGTCTCCTCTTCCTGCCCACTCTTGACCCCGGAACCGCTTTCGCATTACTCCAGAATCAAGAGCTTTGGGCTTCTGCGCTGTGCTTTGGCGTCCTCCATGTTAGTCTGTTTGGCTCTTTTTTTCGGCTCTGATTATGCCCTACTTGGCTGCCTCCTCGGGTAATTTCATATCTCAGGCTTTCCAGTTTCGCGCGTCCTCCTCAGCAGTGCAGCATAAGCCGCACATCGGGCTCGTCGGCCTTCGACAACCATATGGTGTTTTCGCTTAACCTCATCCTCCGCTGATCCTCTAGTGGTGCGCACCGTCCTCGGTATAAGGGACAGGTGTCTCTCCTCGGGATTGCCGGCCTTCGGCACCTTAAGAGCTCACGTGTTTACCTAAGCTCCAGATTCTTCTTTCTTTTTCTGCTCAGAACTTTCTCGTTGTATCTTGCGAAAATATCCCAGTTGGTGTCCCAGCGCAGCATCATGGCCAAGATGTTCTTTCGGAATTGAAAAAGGTGTGATTTGTCCTGGCGTTAAACTCATCTGCACAGTAAATACAATGTGAGGTGTTCTTTTGCGTGATTTTATGCAGGCATGTGTAGAACATACACGGAAAAAATAAGTTGTCGAAACTTCACTTGACTAGTCACCGATTACAGGATAGGCCACTTTTTTTTAGAATCTCATATAATTTTTATTAAAGAACCGCAGACTTTATCGAGAAAGTGAAAAAAGTCATAGAATTATTTGAATACAATCTAGGAACATCAGTTCTCGAATTTTTATCCAGCATATTTTGACAAAGTTCTAGACAAGCATTCAATATTCTATAAAAAGTCCTCCAGATTCCAAAAGATTTTAAATACAACAACTCTCAGCACAGAAACGAATAACTGATTTACGAGTTGTCGAAGAATTCGTTGACTGTCGCCTACGACCCTACGTTATTTATATATGCACACTGACAGCCACATTGGACGCTTGTGTTAACACGTAGTGACGTTCACATGTGAAGTGGTGTATGTAAGTCTGAATAAAGTCGCAGTAACCGGCAATCGACAAATTTACGCGGAGTTAAATAATAATAATAACATTCAATATTCTAGCATTTATAATAACGCGCGCCAATGGTTAATTTTCTCTTCCTAAAGTCGTGCAGGTTTTTGGCGAAGCCTCCGGCTGCTTCCACTGTTAATCAGAGTGTGGCTCTTTACAGGTTTTCATATATTTTGCCCGTTATGTCCAGCATACTTAGCGGACGATACGACGCTGGCGTTAAAGGCGGGCATTTGCCCTTATCAAGTAGAACAAGTTGCTGTACATTCCATACTGAGGGGAAAATGCCGGCTCGTAGGCAGGCATTATACATGTCAAGCAGGAGGCTCGGTGGTTTTCGTCACCGCACCTCGAGTACGACCCAGTTCTTCTGTTCTTTGCCTGGCAGCCTACTATTATGTGATCATATCTGCGTCATCGGAAGCATCGGAGAAGTGTTACCCTTCTTCTGTTCTGGCAGTTTTCCCAGCCAATTTTGTTGTACTTTACCTCATCCACACATCTTACGTCTTCTTTCTCCATTGTGGCGTCCAAGTCGCGAATTTCCACAAGAGTCCTGGGCTCTTTGTTCAACCAAAACGCCACATTTCCTTATTTCCCTGATTGCCGAGCCTTAACCTCCTTCTTTTTAGCCTTAGCCTTAGTCCTTATAGTAGCCTTCTGTTTCCTACTTATGTCTTTGAGTATTCTGGCTTACTTTTTATGCTCAGTTTTATCTGGTCAACCCCTTTCTTGTACTTTGATCCCAGGGCTGCCGGTCTCAGCCTGCGATTTTTTCCTGGGACGTGTGAAGGGGTTGTCAGAGGGGCTGGGCGTGCTTTCATCCCTCCTTGGATCTTTTCTGTAGAGCGGCTTTCAGGCCCTTGATTTTGATCATCAGGAAGTCCATGTTATTAATAAATTTTTTTTTGCATTTTTCAAGTTGCCCTAGCTATATTTTTGCGTTTTCTGGTCTCCTCCTTGTTTGACCTCGGAGATTACTTCAATATCCTTATCCTCAGTCTTCTGATTTTCATTAATCTGCTGGGTCTTAGCTCCCACGTCTTCTGTCTTGCTACACAACTGCCTGCGAGACCTTCCCTGGAACATTTCCGCGACTGCTTATTTAGTTGCGTAACCGTATTCAGCAAAAACCCTCAGTAGAGGGCCCCTCTATCCGCAACCCGATGGCGCGCCCGGTGGCCTGGTCAAAGGTCAAAGTGAGTCCGTGCGTGAGTGAGTGAGGTGAGTGAGCGAGTGAGGTGAGTGAGTGAGGTGAGTGAGTAAGGTGAGTGAGGTGAGTGAGTGAGGTGTGTGAGTGAGGTGAGTGAGGCAAGTCTTAGGTGAGAGAAGTGAGTTATTGAGTGAGTGAGTGAGTAAGTAAGTAAATAAGAAAAAACGAGTTACCGAGTGATAAGCCGTGTATGCAAGTTTGAGCCTTCCTTCATTCTCTTACTCTTTGTGTTTCGCTTTCTCTCTCTATAATTTGTATTTCTCGTCGTTATTTATTTACTTTGTCTTCCTCTATATAATTTGTTGTCCTGTGAGAACTATTAGTTATAATAATTTCTATTGTACCGAATTCTGACGTAACAGAAATTTAATTTGCCCTGCAGTACATACGGTATAAAGTAATGGAGCGAAATTCAAGGAAAAAAACGATTTGCTGAATTTGAATTTTGCTTTACAATTTTAGTCTGAATGACTTGTAGATTTGACTCAGGTCAAATGGAATTTAAGGAATATTGATGCATCCCAATAGTCCAGTTCTGAGTGATTGAGAAAACTTGTACACAACATAGATACTGCTATCTGCTTTTTCACGGCAGACATTACTTTTTCAGATTTGACATAATAAAAAAACTAGGTCAAGGAACATATGGTAAAGTACAGTTAGGAATTAACAAGGAGACTGGTCAAGAAGTAGCGATCAAAACAATAAAAAAATGTAAAATAGAAACAGAAGCTGATCTCGTCAGAATAAGAAGAGAGATTCAAATAATGTCTAGTGTTCAACATCCAAATATTATTCATATTTACGAAGGTACGTGAATAAATATCTGAAAAACGCTTATATTATTGTTTGTTGTTTTAAATTGATGTTAATTCATTATTTGTATGGGATCAGTTTTTGAAAACAGAGAGAAAATGGTACTAGTCATGGAATACGCTGCTGGAGGGGAGTTGTACGATTATCTTAGTGAAAAGAAGGTTTTAACGGAAACAGAAGCACGAAGAATATTTCGACAAATAGTAACCGCAGTTTTTTATTGTCACAAACACAATATTTGCCACAGAGATTTAAAACTCGAAAATATTCTGTTGGATCAGATTGGAAACGCTAAAATAGCAGATTTTGGCTTATCGAACGTATTTGATGGACAACGATTGCTGAATACATTTTGTGGCAGTCCTCTTTATGCCAGTCCCGAAATAGTAAAAGGTACACCGTACCATGGGCCAGAAGTTGATTGTTGGAGCTTAGGTGTTCTTTTATATACACTGGTATATGGTGCCATGCCGTTCGATGGATCAAATTTTAAAAGGCTAGTCAAGCAGATCTCTCATTCAGATTACTTTGAACCACAAGTGCCGTCACGTATGTATGCAGCTTATTTAGTATTAATTATCTTACAATATGTCAAAAAAATCACGTAATACCTTTCAAATGTATTCTTTCAACTCAAAGAAATTGTTTTAGCTCAAACCCAATGTCCAGAAATTTAAGGCGTCATACCAATTTTTGATAGCATCCGCTCCCCTTCATTTTAACGCAGAAAAGCGACACGTATTTTTCTGAGCGGCCCATTAATGTTCATTGAGGCAGTTGAGACCTTATTAGTTATTTTTTACAGCTGCTTCTTCCTTAATTAAAGACATGTTGGCCGTGTGTCCCACAAAAAGATCTGATATAGCGAAGATATGTACTCATTGGTGGGTAAATGAAGGTTATGAAAGAAATTGTCTTGATATCGCCGAAGACTTAGCAGCTCAAACACCAGTACGCCTCGACTTACTACTTTCTCTGGTTCCTCAATCGGCAAATGTAGAGCAGTTACTTGTGGGTGAGCATCTAGCAGATGGAGATCCTACTGAAAATGTATCTTCAGAGATTTTAGTACCCGCTAGATCTTATTCTGTCGGAGACTTCTTGGAGTTTGAGCGTAGTAGTTCAAATGCAGGTGTTAGGAGAATGGCAGAAATAAAATCAAAATCTACTGCTAACGGTGATGCAAAAAGAAAATTAGAAAGTACATCTTCGATTGATGAAACCATGGTACTTGGCACGAAAAGGAAAGAAAGTTCTCAAATAAAAAAATGTGATGACCAGCAACAGGCTAGAGTGTGTGAATCTGATGCCAGGTATGTATTTCCAGGTATGACTTTCCTGCGCACTTTAACCTAAAAAAGATATTACAAGAAGTTTTTGCGGACTGTTATTTTTACATAGTATGCGTATATTTTGCGAAAAAAATCGTTGGAGAGCTTTTTTTTAAAATTTAAAATTTGTTTATCAACAAAAAAAAATGGTTAAAAAACTTGTCTTACTCAGGGATGGTTAAAAATGAAATATACAGTCAAGACAGTTCTACAAAATTTGTTGTAGAATTATAACTGTTGAATCTACAAAGGGTTATATATTCCTTTAGTGCAAAAGGTTATTAAAAAATTATATTACTGAACGTTTTTTTTTTGCAGAATAGCAAAAAATAGAGTGCTTTTTTCAAAAAACAATTTTTATTCTTATTTTTTTAATTTCTGGATTTTAAATATAATAGCCTTCTTTTTGCTTGATAAAAAAATAAAAGCTTAAAATTTTAAATAAAAATTTTTTATTAGGAATTGTTTGTTTGTTGAAAAGTTCTTTTATGGCAATATAAAGTAGTATCCAATAAATATCATCTAACTTCAAGGATCTTTCGGTTAAGTTGGTTGCGGCTCACCATTTGCGGGGACCAAAGATTCCATCCAACAAATTTTGAGAAAAAAATACGGATTATCCTCATGAGATACCACACATTTATTATATTCAAAATTAGGTTTAAAATAGTGTATTGTAAAAGGAACAGAGAGAGAGAAAGAGATTTCTACGAGTGTTCACTCGGGTAGCATCACACGAGTGAAATCGCGTCTCTCTCGTGACTCATACGATTTTTTGTTATAACACCTGTATGAATCGTAAACCGCAAGAAAACAGAACTTTACTTTTGAAGGTGCCGATGCTAGTATCATGTTTAGCTTTTGACGTCATTTTTATTTCCTACCAAGGGAGCAAAATCGTTGAATCGCGAACTACGCATGCGTCACAAGTTATTTTTTCAATCTAATACAAAATCCGCAAAGTACGCTAGTAAGTCGCACGATTCATGAACTCCGTCAATTCGGTTTAACTCTTTGTAGCGGTGTTGTTTGCTTTGGATTTATCTCAGTTTCTATACCGTTTTCTTCGACCATCTTTCCACGTTTAGATTTTACCTCGGGTATTTGAGAGACCGAAGCTCAATATTGTTTTTCTCATGGTCGAAGATCTACAGTGGATAAGGTTCTTTATCGCTCTCAACTAATGATTCGTCTTCTAACGGCTGACACGAAATCGGCTGTGCGCGGTCAAAACATATTAATCGCCATTTTCTTCAAAATTGAGTTAAGCACGTTTCCAGGTTTCATTTAACATAAATAATACTTTTACATAGTAATATTTAGTATATTAGTGTTCTTTATGAAAATATTTTAAGATTCTAATACAATTAAGTGCATTTTGAAACTGTAATGAGAAGTTAAAACACAGAGAGTACCTGGGTAGTGAGAACTGGTCCACGATACTTAAATTGCAGTTTTTTTAATTCGCTGACGGAAACTGGCTTTACTGCCATAATTATGATATCTCCTATTTCGTACTTGACATTCTTCATACGATTTTGATCGTAAGGATCTTCGTAACATTTTTGCTCTGCAAAAATGAGTTGTCGAACCTCTTCTTGTAGTGGCTCTGGTCGAGAATAACCTTCATATTTCACCAACTCTCGGAGGTTTCCTTCGCCATACCTGGAGACATAGCCATGAAGGAATTCGATGGGGGCCCTTGCAGGGGATTAACGAGTTTATGTCACGTTGAGCATAAATTATCCGTTTATCCCACCCAGGTGCTTTGAGCTTTTAACACTGGCCTGAATTGCTGATAGAAATGTGTTATTATTCCGTTCAACGAGGGTTAGAACGTGTGTCGAATTCTAAGTGGATTGCAGAAATCTTGAAACTTCTTTGACGTGAATGATGTTCCTTGGTCTGATTTTGGATAAATTATTGTTCAGAGTTGATTTGTAAACAGACCCCCTAAGCTGGAATGTATTTCACCGGGACAAAGTTTTTGGGCAGATAGTTCAAAGCCTGTCGCGGAGGCGCTATATTCGATACACACACAAACAAACTTTGTGACACCGATGTCCCCAGCTAGGCGGCACACAACCTCATTATTTTTAAAAACTGTCACAAATGTGATGAACCTCTAAAAAAATTAATAAATATATTTTTTCATGTTGTGGTCGGCAAAATTGAGAAAAAATTGTCGAAAATAGTACTGTCGTTACCGTAAACCTACATCTCTTATAAATTTTACAAAAAGGCTGACGATTTCTCCAGTAAATTCATTAATGTTATTTGTTTACAGTCAATAAAAGAAAATTATTTTATAATTTTCATAATATCCATAAAATTTCATTAAAATATAGTATTTAATTTTTAGAGAACTAATATTGCGAATTTTATAAAATGCACATCCTTATTTGTTATTTCCACGCCGTCAATAAATATATTTATTTAATATTATTATTGACTCTTATTCATAATCGTGATGAAATTAAAATTAATGAATTTACTGGCGAAATCGACAGCCCTTTTTCAAAATGTATGAGAGGGATGAAGTGTTATGATATTCAGTGATATTAAAAAAAAATATTTCTCTCACTTTTACCAGAATATTTGGTTAAATTAACATTTAGTTTCTACAAAATTGATATTGTGTTTTTAAAACAATGTTCTTACTGCTCTCCACACCATTACAAATATATTTAGTATAATTATTTTTAGTGATTTATAACCTATGTGACAATTTTTCGTGTGTGGCGAATGTAGCGCCTCAGCGACAGGGCTTTGAACTATACTCGAGACTTTGTCCCGGTGAAATACATTTCAGCTTGGGGGCCCTGTTTGTAAAGTTCAAATCGCGTTTTTCAAGTTTCTATTTCACTACATTTCAGTTTTTATTTACGCTCGTTGATTGTAGTTTGCATTCAGAACTGAAAAACTGATTTAGATTACTGACGTTCTTCAAGTCCATTATCACGGTGCTAATTTACGAAACTTTAAAAAAATAATTATTTTCACACCGCCCTATTGTACTAAAAGAAATACAAAAAATAAAGATAAATGATAAGAAAAGCTTTAATATATGTAACCGTCCGCGAAGAAAGGGACCTAATGCGTCAAAGCTGAATGTCACAGGACAGGCGATCGTAGCAAAGTTCGCAAGCCAGCATTTGAATAGAGGGGATGCGTCTACGAAAAGCACGCCCTCCACTTACCACAACACTTTTAGGCACGAGCCAGTGGAGCTCAAGGGCACTTCGCGTACAGCTGTAGTGGTAAGTGGTGGGGCTGGCTTTCGTATGTCTCTCGCTCGATTTCCGCGTACGGTTATTATGCCTATGTTTGTAGCTCAATAACAAGAAAATTAATTAACTGAAAAAATTTCTGATTATTGGAAATGAAAGAGTAACTCAGGAGCTATCGATTGTCTTATGAAAATAAAAATCGATTTGTTCCGCATTAGGTCCCTTTCTTCGCGGACGGTCACATATTTACTTGCTGCTAGACTATTTTTATAATTAATTTAAAGAAATAATTGACTGTTTCTTACGTTTAATTACAAAAAATACACAGAATACTATTTAAAAAGTATAAAATTCAATTACAATGCTACCTTCTTTCTATGAAAGGTTATAGTTAAAAAAAATACATATTTTCCTTCTCCCGTTACATAACTATGTCCATTCAAATGTTCAAAATTGTTACAGTAATGCTTTAAACAGTTGATGATTCTTAATACATCGACGCCTCTATTCTATACCGCTTAACGTCGCGTTTGGTCGCTATATAACTTTAGGGCCTATGCTTATACACAAGATCTGAAGTGTTAAATGGACCAAACACGACGTGGAGCGGTATGGAATGGAGACGTCGACATGATATCTTTAATAAGTAATATTTTAAACATAATTTTTTTCAGCCATTTTTCATCTACATTAAATCCAAGTACACAAGATGCTATGGATATAGATCCAAGCAATATTGCTATTATTCCTATGAATCGAAAATCATATGTCGAGACTGCAGATAATATTTTTTTATCAAGCGATTTAAAGAAAAAGCCGGTAATTAATAAAGACGAGAAGTCACCTGTTCAGCTGGAAATTGAGAAAACACTTATGGAAAACAAATCCATAAATAGTAATGAAGATTGTTTGTGTGAACAGAAAAAATTTTTAAGGCATATACCAACATCAATCACGAAGCCTTCAACGTTATCTAGTCCAACGATGACAAACAAATACGATGCTGCTTATGCAGTGGACCAAAATGTAACATCTGATTCAAATGTAAAGAAAACTTCAATAAAACTAGAGGATCGCAGTAAAACCGTTGGAAATCATAGTTCAATATCTTCTATTAAATATGTGAAGAAATTGAGGGATAAATCTCATTCTCTAGATACTGAATCCCTTAATGAAGTTCCGAAATCCTTGGTGAAACCTCTGGAACGAAGACGATCGAGAATTTTTGAAACGGCAGAAAAATTCAACCAAATGGCGTCTAGTATAGAAAACGAGAAACCAAGAACAATTTTTATTCCTGGTGTAAATGTGGGAGGAACAAAGCGTGCCTTCGAAAGGAAAGCAAGTCTTTTTTCGACCACATTACCTCCTTCTTTGAAAGTAGACAACTCTAATATGGTTAACCACAGTTCTACATACAAAAAACCAGAGAAAAGTTTGCATAATGTAAGTCATTATGTGAAATTGAATAGCGATGAAAGCGAAAATAAAAAGAAGAATTTTGTTGATACTATTAACAAATGGAGTGAAAATAATTCTACAATTAGTTGTGACTCCAATTCGAAATTAAATTTAGTATTACAAGTTGAACCTGATGATGCGAGACCTGTCACAGTATCGGGTTCTACACCGACAGAAATAAAATTAACGTCTGAAACAAAGCAAGACTTTCAACCAAAACTGGTGAGTAAATTCTTTAACCAAGTTTCTGTTCATCCAAGTACCCGGAAACCAAAACTATAAGTAATGTTTCTTAATATGTTGTTTATTAAATGTTCAAAATTACGTTTTACATCAGATATACTCATAATATGTAGTATCTCAGATCATGACTAATGCCCTAAGGCCAGCCAACATGGTACTAGCACGAAGTGGTGGTCGTTACGGAGTTACGTATAGAGGGCGCGAAGAAATATGTGGTAAGGAGTAGTGTCCGCCCACATGTGCATCGTTGTTGTCGTGTCACATGTTATCCCCGCTCCAAGAAAGCGGGATTCCCACACCAGTATGTTACATTTCAAAGCAAGTTTCAGGCAGTAAAGTGGAGATAATACGTGACACGACAACAACTATGCGCATGTGCGCGGAAGCAACATTTCCTTTGCTATTTGGTAAACACTAACGATCTCTTGGAGGTTGTTTCTTCCACCTCCGCTCGCCAAACGCACGGGGTGATACAACTCCTTATTATTCCTCCGTTGTATAGGGCATTATAGCCGGATAAATATCCAGCATTTTAAGCACAATACAAACCCTATGAACTTCGAAAAAACCGCTTTTCGAAAAAACACCTAAAGTTGGCGAGTGCCATAATCGCATGTGTTATACTTTTTCTTTAAATATAAAAATGCAAACTTCCTGCTGTTTTCTCAACATGAGTATAGTGCTAATAGATCGAGTATAGGTCCCAGAACCATCCCCCACTCAATCCCCAAAAGAATAATTTTAAACCTGACTTTGCAAATATCTCCTAAACTAGAATCAGCCAGAAGGGCCTTTTCATATGGAGATTCACATTAGAAGTCCCTATATTATACTTAGTTCACTGATGTCAACTATTACATTAATGTTACACATTACACACTTAGGTGTGAAAGTGCGTAATTTCATGAAAAATGAGGTTTGAAATATTTTTCAAAAATCGTCGGTAAGCTTATGAAAATATTTGCTAGTTCATGAAAAAATGTGACAATCGCCCGCGGATAGCGTGATCATCTAATGCACTAGTCTATATTTATTGGAATAATTAAAAAACCAGTAAAGATGATTTTCCTAAAGCTTAGGGCAAGTTAAAGTTCATTAATGAAAATCCAGATAAGGAACGTACGCTCATCTTTTTCACACGGTTTCTCAGTTCCTCTTTATCAAAAATAATTAAATAAGGCTTATTGTACTTTTATTGTATATTCTAGCACTTATAAATTAGTATAAATGTTGTAAAGAAAAAGTACCGGAGAATCCGAATTTTTAGGTTTTAATCACTTTCAATAAGGTCTTCATGATTACTATTTATGTTTCTGAATTATTTTTCAAAGTACAACTGCTCTAAATTAGAAAGTTATTTCAATTTCATTGGGTGACATCCTAGTTGCAATTCGGACAACTCGATTTTTTTCTCTAGATTTATGTACGCGGTAACCGAATTTGACCACGGAATCGCAAACCAGCTGCCTTACATTTTTTTTAAAGAACTTTAGAAGTAATTGAGTGTGCTGCTGTGTAGGTTCGCTTCTTTACAGATGCTGGGCAGAAGGGAGTGTTGTCGGCAGTTTATGCAGTGATAGGCAATTTTAATAAGAACTCTGCGTAGAGATTCTGGAGGCGCTTTTACCTTAATTGTTGCTGGCAGTTTGCGGCTATGAACCAAATTGTTAAGCACATTGTGAAGGAAGTTTATCTCGACGAATTTTAAAGCCTGGGGCTAATTTTAAGAATGTTAGTTAAATTTCTGTTTGGACTATAATTGTGACATCATCCATTCACTGGCATACCCATTTGCCTAGCGGCAAGACGCAGAAGGCGGCCTTGGATACGCTTGAGTCTACTTTTGCGTACTATATCTTGCGGAGCTCAAATAATATTAAAATCTTATTATTAACTGGAGAGTCGAGTTAGCTACGACTCTGGTTAATAATAGGGGCCGGCGTAAATTGAATGAAGAATGCGAAAGTTCTCAAAATTATTACTCTAATCTTTCAGATTTAGAAGCAAAGTCTTATTGAAATTAAATTTTAGTTCAATGTCAAGCAGATTATTCTGCTTACACTGTGGTACAAAAAAAAAACTTAATAGACTTTTCACGAATCGCGTAGTGGAACTAAAAAAAGTGTTTTTGACTAAGTTATCGAATTTAAAGCAAATTTAGCAGCTAAATTATCAACTACAGCGAGAGCTGACATGAAATTTTTGCTCGTTATTCGCTGCAAAAGTACTCATTCTAATAGTGATTGTTAAGGTTATGGAAAATTTCAAGTTTCCACTCGGCACTGAATTAAGTCATAAAACAGGACCCAAATATCTGAAACTTTTTCTAGGGGAAAAGTAATTCAAATAATACCATGAATTTTACTGAAATAGATCCAAACTGGCCTGATACTTCCCCTGAGATATTTGTGATATTTGGTTTTAGCAGGGCAATAACCCGACGACCCGACATGCCATACAATTCGACCCAACCAGATGCGAAAAAAAAAACCAACCGACCCTTGGGCCAGGTTGAAATAGTGTATTGTGCAAGGGAGAAAGAAGAGTGATTTCCACGTGTGGAATCACACAATTTTTATTATTACGGTTAGGTTGTTGTAGTGCGAAGCAATTATTACCCTTTAACGGGCGAAAATTAAGCGAAATCGCCAAATCACAGATTTTGAATCGTCAAACCGAATACTACGCATGCACTCCATTGTTTTATTCCCGATTGCTTTGAAATCAACTGTTTGCATCCACTCTATAGGTATGGAAAGTCGCAATTTTCATGCAATGATTCTGTTTCACTCCGGGTATATCTAGATTATACAAAATTAATTTCAATGGAAATTTAAACAAACCAAAAAATTACAAAAAATATAGTTTGTAATTTCTTTAGTAGAGAAAAACCCATCTTTAAGTATACCATAATATAAAGGTTGACGTAAGACTTCAACATAGTGTGTTTGCGTAATATGACAAAATCTCATTTTTCTGGATGTTATTTTATTAAGTACATTATCTTATATTTGATAGTTCAAACCAACTTTTGAATATATTTATATGTATGCTATGATATTAATGTGTGCAAATTTGTTATCAACCTTTCAGACTACTGATACTTTTGAATCGACAAAATATGATGATACATCATCTGAACAAGCAAAAAAGAGTAGTAAAATGGAAATAACTTTGAAAAATGCTACTAAAATAAACCCTACAATACTCAGGGGAACTGAAATTATATTGAATGACCTAAAATCTCCGGAAAGCCTTATTTTCAAGACTGAGATTGAAACAAAAATCGATGGAACTAATCCACGAAGAATTCAAACCCAACGTTCGGAGGTGGCTTTTCCTATTAACGCCGCTCTTCCACAAATTAACAAAGACATTAGTCGCAGACACAAAGAAGAATATTCAGTGGATAGAAATGAGAAAATTGTACCCATTCTGGTGCGTAATATCTGATGTTCCTATGTATGTTTTACTGACATTATCATTTTTATATTAGATCTGGGCACTATGATCTATTTTTTCCTTAATATTCATAATTTACATTTTTTCAGACTTTAACAACAACAAAAATTTGTTATTTATTTTTTTCATTTTTTCTCTTTTATAAATGATATATGTTAGAATATATTTCTAAAAAAATGTCTTCCTGGTACTTATTGAAAAATAAGGTTGCTAATAGGATGTGTAATAATTAATTGAAGTCAAAAAAAAATTGTTCACACAATTCCTTATTATTGGTTATAATGTTCACTTTGCCTAATGGTAGAAAGTTGCAAAATAAAAATTAAAAATAGCATAATAAATTGTTTGAAGGATTATATTTTTCCGGATTATATTTAAACCGAAAAGGATTACTTTTTATCAAAATTGTTGAATAATAAAAAAAGTGATAAAATTTTAACTAAATAGTTCGAAACAAATAGAAGAAGATTAATTTTTTACCGAAAAAGACGAAGTTTCAACGAAAGATGATAATTTTTCACCAAATAGTTGAATTTTTATCTAAAAAAGATAAAAATTCCACTAAGAATATAATAGTTACATTTTTAATTGAAAAATTAAATTTCACCAAAGAAAAGAATCTGCAAGAGTTAAATTTTCAGTTAGAAAATAAATTTTCTATCAAAAGACAAAGATTTAAAAAAAAAATCTATTTCAAACAAAACGGATGAATTTGCAACTTAAATGAAGAATCTTTTGTATCGAACGGATGATTTTTTTAGAACAAAATTGTTAATTTAGCTACAAAGGAAATACATTTTTTGACAAATAAAATTAATTTTTAACGAAAAATATAATAGCAGATCAACAACAGATTTTTAGTTTGATTAAAAAACCCCGAAAAAAATAAAAATCATTAATCTAGAATAATCATTTTATCCCAAAAAGACGAGTTTTAAATAAAGTAGTTGAATTTTTAATTGAAAAAGCTCAATTTTCTACCAAAAATGGAATAATTTCATTTTCAATTTGAAAAAAATGTTCAACTTAAAAAAAAATTAATTTTTCAAAATCTTGTTTTATTGTTAACAAGGTAGAATAATTTTTAAACAAATAGTTGAATATTCAGTCATAAAAATATAAAGACGAAGTTTTAACCAAAAAGATTACCTTTCTCTTGAGAGAAAAATTGTTAACAAAATACACGAATTTTTAACTAAAAAAGATCAATTGTTAACCAAAAATTAAATAATTTAATTTTTGGTTAAACAATAAAATTTAAACAGAACAAAAAAAAATATTTTTGAGCAATGTTTTAAAATTTAAAACACTTTTCCAAAATTATACTCTCTAAATCTAAATTAGTAAAAATTCCTTTATTAAAATCAATACTAAGACTTTTAATTGATAATTCAGTTATTTTTAAATTTAGTTGATTGAAATAGTAAAATAATAAAGAGATTAACTTTCAACTCAAATTATGAATCTTCAACCAAAGAGATGAATTTTCAACTAAGAAATATAATAGTTGAATTTTTAGTTGAAAAGGTTAATTTTCACAGAAGAGAAATAATTTTCAATAATATATTTTAATTTTCAACCGATAACATGAATTTTCAAACAAAAAAATGTGTTTTCAACCAAACTAGTGTGCTTTTTGTATATCTTTGTGTTTTTTGTATAATCCAACTGTGTTTGATTTCAAACTAAAATATTTTTTGGTATAAATAATATCTATAAACTATTATATTTTTCCTTGAGAATTAATCTGTTTTGGTTAAAAATTTAACTACTTTCTTGAAAATTCATGTATTTGAAAAAAAGTCAACTATTTTGGCAGAAAAGTAACCTTTTTGTTTAAAATTTATATTTTCCGATTGAAAATACAATTTTTGGATGAAGAATTTGTCTTTTTGGCTTGAAAATTAAACAATTTATTATACCCTTTCTTCTTTATTAGAAATTCAGCTTTTGCTTTTCAAAACTGATCTCTTTTGGTGAAAAAAAAAATTTTTTGTGTAAAAATTCAACTATTTTTGTAGAAAATTAATCAGATTTAGTTAAGGATTCAGCTATTTCGTTGAAAATTTGTTTTTTTTAATGCAACTCAGATTGAACTTAAATTAAAATTTGGTTTGTTTGACATAATATCAAATATTATATTTTTCTTTAAGAATTCGTCATTTTTGTTGCAAATTTAATTACTTGGTAGAAAATTCATGCATTTTTGAAAGAATTAAACTATTCTTTAGAAAACTAAATTATTTGCTTGAAGAGTAACTTTTGTTTAAAATTCATATGTTCATATTTTTGGCTTAAAAATTCAACTCTTTTTTTCCAAAGCGTTCTTGTTAGCTTCAAAATTAATTTTTTTGGGTAAAAAAATTTCATCTTTTTTGGTTAAAAATAAAACTGATTGAACTGAACCAACCGAGAATAATTTTTAACAAAATAATTGAATATACAGCCCATAAAATCAATTTTCAAAAACGGAGATTAATTTTCTACACAAAAAGACGAATTTTTCAAAAAAAATCTAGCTGTAGCAAATAGTTGAATTTTCTACCAAAATAGTTGAATTTTCAACGAAACAGTTGAATTGTGAAAACAAAAAAAGTTTTCATAAAAAAATGGAATAGTTCAATTTTTAGTTAAAAAGATTAATTTTCAGAAAAAAAAACGATTTGCAATAAAATATTCAAATTCTTAATCAAAGAAATGCATCTTTAACTACGGTTATGAATTTTTATTAAAAAAATGTATTTTCATCGAAATAGTTTAATTTTCATCAAAAAGTGGAAAATTTTCAAACCAACCTGAAAATATGAAATTTCAACGAAAAAGTTAATTTTCAACCAAATAGTTGAATTTAAAAACCAAAAAGAATTACTTTTTCACAAAATTGTTGAATTTTTAAGCCGAAAATAGAATACAGTTACAATTTCAGTTCAAAAAGTTAATTTTAAATTGGAAAAAAAAAATATTCAACTCGAATTTTTTGTTAAAAAATTTAATTTTCAACCATAAAATATAAATTTTCAGAAAAACAATTTTCAACAAAATAGTTAAATTTCTGACCAAATAGATGCACCTTTATCCAGAAAATTTAATTTTCGACAAAGAATTTTAACTTTTATTCACATGGTTGAATTATTAATTAAAAAGGATAAATTTTCAGCCAAATCGTCTAACTTTCAACCAAAAAGAGGAATTTTCGGTTAGGAATATAAATCTTAAAAAAAAGATTTCTCAACAAATTGGGTCAACCAATTTTTAAACAAAATGGTTGAATCCTCAAGTAAAGAAGAATTATTTTCAATCAGAGTTGCATTTTTGTCTAAAAAAGATTTAATTTTTAATTTCTAATACCAAAATATCAATTATAGGCAAAAAATTTGTTTATCGAAAAGACAGATTTAAAAAGAAATAGTTGAATTTTCATCCAAAAAAGATATCAGTTAATTTCTGAACACCAAAGCATTTTTTACAAAAAGTAAATTTTTTTGTGAAAATAGTTGAAATTTCAACCCCAAAAAGGATGACTAAAAAAGAATCATTGAATTTTCAACTAAACAGTTGAATCCTAGAATTTTCAGAATTTCCTGAATTTTATGAATTTCTGAAACCCTTAAAATTCCTTGAATTCTGTGAATTCCCTGAATTTCTAGACTATTACGAATTTCCTAAACGCTCTAAAATTCCTGAAATTCTCTGCCTTCCGTGTAATCCTTGAATATTCGGAATTCCCAGAATTCTTTTAATATTCTGAAATCTTTGAATTTTCTGATCTTAAGAAATTCTCTGAATTCCTCAAATTCTCTAAAATCTTCGATTCCTCTAAACTCCCTATAATCCTTGAATATTCTGAATTTCCCCAATTCTCTAAATTCCTGAAAATCTAGAAATTCTTGAAGATTAAGGGTTCCTAAAACTGTATACTTTCTGAATTCCCTCATTTCTCAGGTTACTTTGATTTCTTAATGAATTCGTAAATACTTTAAAATCACCTAAGTTCTTCTAATTCCCTGAATTCGTAGAATATTCTAAATTCCTTGAATTTTGAATTCCTTGAATCTTTGGAATTCCTGAAATTCATTAGTTCTCTAAACCCCCTGAATTCCACCAATTCGTCTGAATTACGTAAATATTCTGAATTCTGTAAATTCTTAGAATTACCTGAATGCTCTCAAATTCCCTGAATGCCCTGCTCCTTCAATATCCTAAATTCCTTCAATATTAGGAAATCTACGAATTTCCCGGATTCTCTAAATTCTCTGAAATCCTTGAATATTTAAAGTTCCTTTAATTCTCATAAATTCCTCTGAATGCTTTCCATTATTTTGAAGTCCTTGGAATTCGGGAAGTTCTCAGAATTTAGGAAATCCTACGAGTTCAGGGAATTCGGATGATTCAATTTCTCCAGACCATTTTCTCTGAATTCTTCGCATTATTTTGAAGTCCTTGGAATTCAGAAAGTTCTCACAATCTAGGAAATCCCACGAGTTCAGGGAATTCTGATGATTCAATTTCTAAAGACCCTTCCCACTGAATTCTTTGTATTACTCTCAGGTCCTTGGAATTCAGAAAGTTCCCAGAATTTAGGAAATCCCACGAGTTCAAGGAATTCTTATGATTCAATTTCTCAAGACCATTTCCTCTGGATTCTTTGCATTAATATGAAGTCCTTGGAATTCAGGAAGTTTTCAGAATTTGAAGAATTTCACGAGTTCAGGGAATTCTGATGATTCGATTTCTCCAGACCCTATCCTCTGAATTCTTTGAATTATTTTGAAGTCCTCGGAATTCAGAAAGTTCTCAGAATTTAGGAAATCCCACAATTTCAGGGAATTCTGGTGATCAAATTTCTCAAAACCCTTTCCGCATTACTCTGTGAAGAAATAAAAACATTTTACCTAAAAAATAAAACAACGGCAATGATTGCCACGAGCTGCAGCGTGCACGTAATATTGCCAGTACTAAATAATTATTTAAATCTGTTGAAATTGATAATACACCTATTTTATAATAACTCTGCTAAATCGTAACAAATCTCCATTTTTTACAGAATCCGCACCATCAGGAAATAATTCTCGAGGTCGGAATTTGAATATCAATGAAGAATTATACCTCTTATACGATGGTAAGGATAAGGTACCTACTGCTCAGTTTGGAAACATGAAGCTGAGAAATGAAGCAGCTGTAAACCAAAATCAGTTAAATCAGAATCCAGCAGGACAACTGGAAGGATGGTCATTCGTCACACCGACTGCAAAGGGTCCGGTCACGCCCCCAGTATACCTACTGGGGAAGCACGCTGGGCTATATAAGCCCACACACAATCCCAATGGGAAATAAAAAAATAATATTAACATGAAAAATATATGCCATCTTCCCGAATGAAAATGAAAAATTTATTGAATTTTTGCAACGCCTCAAACACCAGGGTGGACAACAACTTCATTTTCGAAATGTGATGACTTACAAGAAAAAAAGAAGCAGAGGGTAGGACCTTGAGAATTTAATGGAGAACGCAATTGAAAGCATCATGCTGGGAAAATATTCTGTAAATGCAGCGGCCAAAGACTCTAATGTTCCGCGACGCATCCTCCTCAGAAACAAAGCTTAAAAAAGACGCAAAGAAAGCTCATGAAAAGATGGGATTTCGTGAGATTGTTGTTGAAAATTCTTCAACGTTTATACTCTTTTCTTTGAGTTCGTAAATAAAGTTTTTCAAATTGATGGAATATTATTATTTTGATGTAAAACAAATTTCCCAAACTTGGTCCACCAGCCCCACATGCCTCGTCAAATACCCCGTGGCTTCGGGTAAGTTGGACGATTGTGCGCGATAATTTTAACTATTGTATCATTATTTTATTATTTGTTTTAAACTTATTCTCGAGTGGACCCGCTTTTCCATCACAGTCGCGGACTAAGTCAATTGACTGATGAGATGAGGATGTCATTAGTTATTTCAATACGACGTTTCAAATAATGTGTGATGATGATGTTGAACACTGTTTCTTCCAGTCAGGTCTCTAACCAGGTCTCTAGCGGCAGACAGGACAATTGGAGATGAAGATTCCACCTCTGGATACTTTTATAGAGGTACCAATCTTTGAAGAATGTTATGTGGAACAGTGTTGACGGACCAGATGAAGTGATCCCAGAAGAACAGCCTTTTGCATCCGGTTCGTGATGAAATTAGCCTGACGCTGCCAAGTCGGAGTCTTGTTGAGTTGGCTGAGAAATAAAGCTTTCATACCTACAAGAGAGCCAATTATGAGAACTAGAAGATCGACCTTGTAGCCTTGGTACAGCCTGCTCAGCTCGCCCTTTCTTTAAACATTATTTCTGTTTTATTTACATTAATTTGGAGGCCCTTGTTCTTCATGGTTGATTTCAGTTTGCTAAACTTTCTTTGCAAGTCTTTGATTGACTCTGCCATAACAATTTTATCATCTGCGAACGCTAACCCACGTACCCTTACTGTTTCGAGATCTTTACCTTCTTCGTCGAAGGGGGCCATTCCTAGATACTTGTCAATGAATATAATAAAAAGCCATGATAAATAGCTATAGTTTCACATTAACCCTTACATTCGCTTTGCTATCTGTATATATTGTTTTCGTTGCTTGTAGGAGCCACTCGTTGACTGTGTACTCTTTTTTTAAATTCCTATTCTTTGGTTGACTAACTGTTTTATACTTCAAATTAAATTCTGGTTTCGTTGATCAACTATTACAATTTTCGTGGAGAATTTATTTCTTTCGGTAGAAAATTAATTTTGTTGGTTAAAAATTGAACTATTCAGTTAAAAGTTTATCTAATTTGTTAAAAATTTAACAATCTAGGTCAAAAGTAATCCTTTTTCTGATTAAATCAAAGATGATACATTCTAATAAATATTCTTCTTATCTTTAAAAAAAATTTACTTTCTACTCGGATGTGCAAAGTGTGCGGTAATTATCTTATCAGTATAAAGCAAACAATCCTAGTACGTTCTCAATAAATCAGAAGACCTGGTTTTTACTTGAAATCTTTTATGGCGCGTGTCAAGAAGGTTAGGTGAATTTCAACAACTTTGACGATATGCTTAGTAAAGCTCAGTAATAGTCAGTCAAAACAGCAGGGATTTTATTGAAAATTTATTAGCCACCTTTACGAAATTCTTCGAATCCGAAATGCAGATTTTTGTTGGAACTATAGTCCTTACAATCGCAGTCTTCCTGCTTGATCCTGTTGGTAAGTGCTATAATCAAACGATTAAACAAATTTACCTAAGTACCTAAGTACTATCTTCCTCTAACCTACGAACATAGAAACTGGCGAAGGTTTGCAAAGATCCCGTCCATTTCGCTGTCTTTCTAATTATGTCAATGTTGAGCCCACTATTTTTGGCTGTGGACGCTGAGGCATAGCATGTTCTGTATCTATGCCGCTTTCTTGAAGGATCTTTTTGATTCAGCGGTTCAAAGATTGTGTTTATTGCCTTATGGGGTTTCTTACGAGATGAAAAGTCTCCCTGTGTTTTTTCGTATACTGCACGTTCGTTCAAGGTATGTTCCCAGAGCTGATTCTACACAGATCGATGAATCTTCTTGATAGAAGGAAAGAGCCAGGTTTGGTTGTACCTTACCTGGACCAGAGGTTTTTTATTATGCTGTTATCCTAATTTTAATTCAATCCTCCCATTTTGCAACGTTTTCTATATCGATTGCTGTCAGATTCTGGATTCTGCATTCCGTAGTAGAAGACAGTAGCAAAGCAAGTTCACTTGATATCTGTAAAGAAATTTCTTTATTTGGGATCAATTGCAAAAGTAGTTTCAGAACCGCTTAAGGGTCCCAGATTGTGTGCTATATGAGAAGAGATGGCCAAAATTAGCGACCCTTTACAGAATCTCTTTACATCTTGTTCCTCCCTTTTCAACTTCATTGGTGATAAGTCTCAAAACATCCCGAATGCTGGCTACGAGAGATGGAGTGTCGATAAGACGACAAAAATCCCAACAATTTTTTTAGTGCAGACGCATATGGTCTTAAGGAAGTGTCGGCCAGTGATGCGATACCAATCTTTATAGTATTTAGTGTCATTCCCTTCAGATAGAATTCTCTCTCGGTAATATTTCTTCCACCAGGTACAGTTTGGATCAGCGTCGATGAGGTTCCCTGTTAGAAGAAAGAAGGCTGTCACTTGGTTTTAAAAACATTCGAAATGACTTTAACATTGTTCTATATTGAGAGAACAACGCTTGAGATAGCCATTTCGAAACTGGTATAATCTCCCTTGCGCGGTCGTTCTGGATTTTCTTGAGTACTTTTGGTATTAACGCAAAGAGAGGGAACGCGTATACAAACTATTAACACCAGTCCAGGGCAAATGCGTCATTCGCGAACGACCTTGGGTCTTTCTTTCAGGAGACGTATTTTCGACACGTGTAGTTGATTCGGCTAACAAAGAGATAAACTTCAAGGTAACTGAATAAAACACATAGTTTGCTGAAGGCCTTTACGAGAGAGATTATACTCAACCTATACTTCCAGTCCTCTTGATTTATGATCTGCGACCGTTTTTTCTGATGACTTAATATTAGATGCGAAAATGATGATACTGCGCTGTTTGCACCATTTTCAAATCTCTTTTTTAGTGTTACTGAGATTCTCGAATCAGATTCCGCCCATGCAGTACCTCTCGTACGAAACAAAGGTACTGTCGTTTCCACAGCAGGTGCTCCAGCCTGACAATGATGCGCATATATTCTAGAATAAATTTATGACTTTTGATAAGATTACGCACCGATTTTGAGTCGCGGCTCCACCAAACTAGATCTATCTGGCTTGAATGTGAGGAATGTGCTAGAAAGACACTGATCCTCACATTCTTCACATTTTTGAATCACGCCTTTGTCTAGAAGTTCTTCAGTATGGTTGGTTAATTATGATTTTTCAGTTTTTAACTAGCCAGTTTCCGTTGGTTTCGAATATTAAATTAAACGACGAGCAAAGGGATGACTTTACCTTCTACCCATAATAGAATAGTTTTATCATCCATCAGATTCTGCCATACTGGAATGAACTGTTTCAGACAATCAGATCGCACACTTACCCCCTTTATTAATGACGCCGTTCGTAATATTTGTGTTTCTGTTTCCTGGGCGGTTGTCGGGAATTGTAGTTCTTCTGGCTGTAGTTGGTTGGTTTTCGTTGCTTTTTCCCAGTTTCTGGTTCTTGAAAAGATGGCTGACGACGAAAGCCCTTCACATTTTTTGCCAACGTCGATGTTGAAGCTGATGAAGGTTTTTTTTTATCGCGATTTGGTTCAAATCTTTAGAAGAATATTCCCAGGATCTTGCGGCTTTCATCGGTTCAGCTAGGTCTTCAATTAACAGCCACTCGTCTGCTGTAGTAGCATTTAGCGTCTCTTTAAATTATGAGTTGAGGTTTGCTGAAATAATCAGACGCCTCGTCAGAGTTTCATCGCCTAAAACACACTTTACAGGTGTAAGATATTTTCTGGATAACAACTTTCGTTTGTTATCTGGTAGACCATTTTCGAGAATTTCTTCCCAGCGTACGACAATGTCGTTATTGATTGTTGTGGCACCTCAGGATACAAAACCGGGTCCCTAGGCATTTCTGTCTGACTTTATACGCTTGATGAAGCCCCTGTTGAATATCGATTTGGACTGCATCTGATGAGCTACTCTGTAATTAAGTGACTTTTTGCCCTGAGAAGATCGGGTTTTCTTGTGAGCCTTTATCAACGGCCTTTTCTGGTTCAGAATTTCCTCCATTCGGCTGTACATCAGTGGGTGGTGTGAGACTGCGAGACTTTTCACGACTTTGACGATTAGATAGAGAAGCCCTATTGCGAGACATTCCTCGATTTTGTCTCGATCTTCGACTTCTTGATGGCCTTGATCGAGATCAATCAACAATAAAATTATCCTGTTTAAACGGACGTTTCGTTTCCATCACTACGCCTCCTTCCTCATCTCCAAGAGTGAGACAGAAGTTTTTCTTGCCCGTAAGTAATTCTCATGAAATTTCCCCTCGCTGAAGACTCCTGCAGTAAACTGACCAAATTTCACGTTCACTATCTCATGTCTCTTCTGTATATGGACATAGCTACCCGAAATTGGCCACAGAGGCGCCATTATACTGATAGTTGTCCTTCCTTTGGACGTGTTCACTCCCAGTTTCCTTCTGTTTATATTACTGATTGTTAATGTGCGTAAATTGATAATACAACTATTTTTTGATCAATCGGCAAAGACATAATATGTCTCTATTTTTTCACAGAATCGAGACCAACTAGTCCTAAAAAAAAGTGTTTCAATATCAATGAAAGCGTGAAATTCTTATACGATGGTACCGGAGAAATACCTGTTGAACATTTTGGAAAAGGCAAGATGAAAGATAGACTAAGCGTGAAGAAAAATCTGTCTACTCAGAATCCGACTGAACAAAAGACAGAATTCGAATTCATCACACCGGCTATAAAGGGCCCGGTCACTCGCCCAGTATTTATAGGCAAAGAAAAGAAGCAAGAAAGCCCATCAGGCTATCCCAAGCTATCCCAATGAGGCCACAAAGAAGGAGGACATAAAAAATATGCAAGGCCGAGAAAAAATATATATTAATGAATAAGTATAAATAAATATGAATATAATATTAATGTAAATCATTATCAGCTGAACACGCCGCGGACAAAGCTAGGAATGACGCTAAGAAATCTCATGAAGAATATGATTGTGAAGGATTATTGTTAAATATTCTCAAAGCTTTATTCTGTCGATTTTGAATTCGTGAATGAAGTATTTTAAAGAAAAGGAATAATATTTGTATATTGGAACGTTTTGCTTTCTTATTTTATAATTATGATTTTTACTCATTTCTTTTTTTTAATAATGGTAAGTATTTCCTTAAAGATTGTAAGGATGTTTTTTTTTTGAGAATATAATCTAGTGAAATAAATAAGATTTTTTGGGGGTTTCCCGAAGGCGGAGTCATCAAACTCTCACGTTACAAACCATAAGAAACCCGTGAAGATTTTAAAACATCTTTTATTTTGAAAAAGGAAAATAATAAAGAGAATAGACTCAAGAATTTATACTTCAGAATGATTTCGTATGATAAATGTCCCTGGCGTTGATTCCTTACAAACGAATTAATTGATATTGGAAATTTTAATTATTAGAGGAAGAAATTTATTTGGGTTTTCTGACAAATCTCAGTCTTACATTCATTGAAATGACCAGAAAAATCAGTGCTTCAAACTTTTGATTAGCTTTGAAGTGCATCACATTAGATTGTATCGTTACTACGGAAATTGTTAATATAAAGATACTTGTAAGTAGTGATAAAGCACCTTGGCTTTGTTTTAATATTGATACTAAAAGGTTTAAATTTGAAACATTAACTTTATTTAAGTGTGTAAAAACACACTTTTTGTACTGTCATCCATTAGCTTTTACGAGCCACAACGCGCGCGAACGAACATTGTAGAAAGAAAGAACATAATGAATTCCAGGAGCTTCGAAATATTTAACAAATAAATCTTGGGCGAGCCAGGAGACGGGAAACTCAATCTCAAGGAAAGCTTACAATTTAATCATTAAATACCTAGCTACAAGTGTGCATTTGGAAAAAGCAAGTATTACCCTCATTCACATCACATTACGAGCCGCAATGTGCGCGAACGATCATTGTAGAAAGTAAGGATGATGTAAATTTAGAAAGCTTGGAAATGCTTTGCATCCAAATCTTAGGCGACTTAAGTGACGGGAGAACCAATCTCAGGGAAAGCTTCTAATTTGATTACAAAGCACCTAGCTACTATTTTTTCCGAATTAATAATTCAATATAAACTAATATGAAAAAAGAAAGACACTAAATAGTGCATCCATCCAGGATGTTAATATTGAATAAAAAAAAAGAGCACTGCACTGCACTAAATCTTCAATTGAAAAGAAAAAGACGTTGATTTCAAGCACTTGAATCCATCGCGGGTGATAGGTACCTCTATGCCTACTATAAGAACACTCCTCTGGAGCGTCAACCCAAAGACGACCTCGTATAAACGAGCGTCGAGACCGAAGTGACGAACGATCTGGGACCAGTGTCTCCAGAACGTGGGATTTTTCGGTCCCCCACCACTTTCCATCTGGGAGAATGCATGCAAGCGTAGCGTCGGTGAGTCGGCCAGCCTCGTGTAAAGCCGAAAATGTACGAGGCACGAGCACGAAGCCGAGCCCGCCCGAGGCTCGACCCCGACTTCACGATTCGCTTTCGGCGGCTATTAGGAGGTTTGAGTTGATTTCTGTTTGCAAGAATTGACACCTTGAAGAAAGACTTCAAAACATGTAATGAAGTCTTGAGATATTTATTGATTATGTTTTTCAGGAATTATTGTGGAATGTTTTAGACTATCCGATTCTGGAGTTTCTTTTTTCATTATTTATGTTTTATTTGTCAACTGATTTTAGATATTGTAAAGTCAAAATAATAATAAATGATAATTGTTTCTGAATAACCAAATTATCAACATTTTTACTGTATACTTACCTCTAATATTTACCTTTCTTTTCATGCTATTTTAGGCTATAATCACAATTTTGGGGATATTAAGAGAATAGCAAAAGGGTTATTAACTTGACCTCATATGCTTTCTTAACATATGAAAGTTTTACAAAACCTTTAATTTCTGAAAATGCTTATCTCAACATTACAAAATTTATTTTATACAATTTTACTTTAATTGTAAAATAATTGCAATTGGAAATTAATTGTAAATAATTGTAAAATAAATTCAACAAAATTTATTTTATAAAGACATATCTCATGATTCAAAAGGACAATACAATATTTTAAGGTAACTTTTTGTATTATTTTAATAACTAATAAACTTTTTTTCAGAATCTTTTTCTTTGATTCTGCCCTAAGGTCAAACATGGTACAAAGATGTCGTGAGATTTATAAAATTACCAACTACTTCCAAGAATTTTTAAAATAAAAATCAATATGTATCATATTCAAATAACATTTAGGAATATTTATAAAAAGTATTAATTAAATTTACTTTACAACTATTAACAATTCATTTCCTATTAAAATCATTTTACACTTGAACTAAAAGTATAAAAATAAATCCAAGTCTTCTGAGATTCTTGAGGAAATTTCGAAATATTTTCTAAGATTTCAGATATTTCAAATCAAAATTTGAAAAAAAAGCACTTTCAATCTGATAGTTTAATTTTCAGGCAAAAAAGGTTAATTCTCAACGAAAAATGTGATTATTGCTATTTCGATTAAAAAATTTATTTCACATAAGAAAGCAAATAAATTTTTTAATCAAAAAATTTTTCAATGAAAAAAAAAGGAAAATTTCAACAAAATTATAATTTGACGCGAGAAATATTTTTGTATAAAAAATACAAATTTCGAATAACCATTTATTTTGAACTTGATTTATTTTAAAGTTTATATAAATATAATTGTCGTAACATTCTTAAGAAAATTTTTTAAGATTTTTTAATATTTCTGTATGTGAATCAAAATTTAAACAACAACATAAGTTTTAAGCAAACAGTCGAATTTTCAACCAAAAAAACTGAATTTTCAACGAAAAATGTAATAATTGATATTTCAATTACAACATTCTAATTTTTAATTAAAAATAGTTGAAATCAACTTCAAAATTATGAATTTTCAATAAAATAAATAAATTTTATCTAAAAAAAAATTTTTAGTGAAGAGAAAAGGAAATTTGCAACAAAATTATAATTTTAGGCAAACAATATTTTTGTATACAAAATGAAAGTTTCGAATAACCATTTATTTTTAAGTTTAGATAAATATAATTTCCGTTAGATTTTTAAGAAAATTTTCAAAGATTTTTCAATATTTCTATATGTCAATAAAAATTACCAGAAAAAAAGTTTTAACCAAACAGTCGAATTTTCAACCCAAAAAAAAAAAGAATTTTCAAACAAAAAAGCTGGATTTTCAACAAAAAATGTAATGATTGCTATTTTGATGACAAAATTCTAATTTTCAATTAGAAATAGTTGAAATAAACTTTAAAAGAATTAATTTTCAACAAAATAAATGAATTTTGATTTTAAAAAAATTTTTAGTGAAGGAAAAAGGAAATTTTCAACAAAATTATCATTTTAGGCAAAAAATATTTTTGTATACAAAATAAACGTTTCGAATAACTATTAATTTTTGAAGTTCATTCATTTTTAAGTTTATATAAATATAATTTTCGTAAGATTCTTTAGAAAATTTTCAAATTTTTCTAAATATTTCTATATGTCAATAAAAATTACCAGAAAAAAAACAGTTTTAACCAAACAGTCGAATTTTCAAAAAAAAAAAAAAAAATGAATTTCCAACCAAAAAAGCTGAATTTTTAACAAAAAATGTAATAATTGCTATTTCAATGAAAAAAATTCTAAATTTTTAATTGAAAACAGTTGACATCAACTTTACAAGAATAAATTTTCAAAAAAAAAAATAAATATTCAAATCAAACAATTTTTTAGTGAAGAAAAAAGGAAAATTGCAACAAAATTATAATTCAAGGCGGAAAATATTTTTGTATAAAAAAATAAAAATTTGGAATAAATATTCATTTTTCAAGTATTTTGTTTGCTTTCTTTGAGGCTATATAAATACAATTTTCACATGATTCTTGATAAAATTTCACAAAATTTTTCAATATTTCAGACATGTCAAATTCCAACATTTTCTATTTTCTTTCCGATTTTCAGGTTACACCGTCACAAAAAATCAAACTTTAGTATTTTAAATTTTGATAATTTACATTATTCACCTCTGACATCACTTTTCATTTCCTAGGGAGTAAAAATTACTTTTTACTCCCTAGGGAGTAAAAATTAGAGTTTTAGCCCCGCTTCACAGGCGTCTTAAAGTGCTGAAATCATGCATGTGTCATAAAAAGTAATATTACATTTATATTCTGTGGCAATTGTGAAGAGAAATGTTGAGTTTTAACTCGATTCAGTTCATATTAACGATTCTGAATAAAATTTACAAAAACATCTTCTTTTCTTCTGAAAAATACGTTCTAAACTTCATGAGGCTTGCGCCACCTCTAAATATTACTTTTTTTTCCAGAACAAAAAAAAAATTTTTTTTGTGTGGATTAGAACAAATTTACGGGTGATATGCATATGCAATTTCTCGAATCTTTGAGCTTTCCACCTCATTTTGAAAATGTCGCAGTAGAGTTTTCTGATTTATTCATCCAGGATGGAGATCTGTATAATGAAAATATATACCATATAGAACATTGTAATCACTCCAAGTCTACTGATGTTTTCCTTCTTGGTATGCTTGGTTCGAATTCAATTTCGTTCTCGACGGAAGAATAATAATCCTTCTGAGTTTCTGAGAAATTAAACTCTTGAACGATTTTACGATCCGTAGCTGTAGGTCTAGGATAGAAACTGTGAGAGTCGATTTCTTGCGAGCGTAGGCTGTGCGAGATGAGAAAGTCGGATGCAGAGAAAATAGAAGTGAGAAAATTAAGTTTGTCCCACGCTTTCAGGAAAATCCTAGGAAAACTGCAGCAGTTGCAAGTCTCTATAGAGAATACGTGATTCCTCGGGTTCAAATTATACTCATGTTCTTAGAAGCATTTTCCTGGAATTAATAATTAAATTCCAGTAGAGATTTTTAATTGAATTAAAATACTTTAATTAAGTTTATTGTTAAATAGTGTTTCTATTAACCGGAAAATCCGGGAAATAGTCGGTTGAAGATTTTGAATATAAGTTTAGAAGCTTCTTTAAAATTTTGAAAGGTTTCTAAAAAAAAAAAATCTAAAAATTACTAGAAATTTGTGTGATAATTTCTTATTTTGAAATATCACTTTTAAGATAATATTTAAAAGCATTTTTTGAATTTACAACAATTTTAGGAAAAATACAAATAATTTTAAAATATGTTCAGAAGCTTATGGAGAATTATTTTTCTATTTTAGGAAAAATTCGAATAATTTTTAAACATATTTAGAAGGTTTGGAAGTCTTAAGTAGATTAAATAATAATTTGAAATTTTAAAATATTTCAAATAATTTCAAATTAAATTTAAGTTTGTGAAGATTTTGAAACAAAATTTTGAAGTTTTTCCAGAATGTTGAAAGGTTTCAAGTAAACAACAACATTTTCTTAAGATTCCTGGGAAAGTATAGATTATTTTTGAATTTGGAAAATTACTGTTTAGAGAAAATTTAAAAAATTTCAAAGGATTTCTGAAAATGCCAAAAAAATTCTGAAAAATTTAAAGAAATTTTTTTATTTTCAAATATTTTTTCAAACTTTAGAAATAATTCAAGTTTAATCAAAAAGATGATTGAAATTTCAATGATTTTAAGGAATTTCAAAAGGTCCTTAGGTATTTTAATCAATTTTTCAGGATGTCTGGAAATATAATCAAATTTTACGGGGTTTTATAATATTTTAATCGATTTCAAAGAATTTATTCACGAGAATTAAGGAATTCCGTAGGATTTAAAAGATTTTCAAATATTTTAGGGCATTACCAACGATTTTAGGATATTCTAAGATTCCAAAGAATTTTCAATTGATTTCAATAATTTGAAGGGACTTCAAAGAATTTGGAAGATTTTAAGTTTTTTTTAAATGTCAAAGAATTTTTGAGGGCTTCGAAAAATTGCAAGGAGTTTCAAAAGACTTTGAATATCTGAAGGTATTTTTATTAGATTTCAATACTCTGAAAAGATTTCAAGATGTTTGAAATATTTTCGGGTATTTTAAAAGACTAAAAGACATTTTTAAGAAACCTAAAAAATTTCAAGGGATTTAAAAATATTTCAAATGCTTTCAGAATATTTCGAAGGATTTGATGTAATTTAAGGTAATTTTCAATTGATTCCAGTAATTCAATGAAATTGAAAAGGATTTTAAATATTTGAGGGCGTTTTAAAAGATTCCAAAACGTTCTCAGTTGATTTTAATAGTTTGAAGGGACTTACATTTTTTTTAAATATTTTATGGTATTTTTTAAAATTCCTGGAAATTTTTAAGAAATTAAAGAAATTTCAAGGAGTTTCAAAAGATTTTAAGGTTCTTGAATATCTAACGGTATTTTTTATATATTTCAATACTTTGAAGTGATTTCAAAAGATTTGAAATATTTTGGGGTATTTTAGAAGACTCCAAGATATTTTAAGGGCATCTAAAAAATGGTTAGAAATTTCAATATATTTCAGATGATTTGAAAATATTTCAAAGAATTTGATATATTCTAGGGTATTTGAAATATTCCAAGTATTTTTTTATATATTTATTTTTTCTGATTTCAGTAATTTAATAGGGTTTCAAAAGATTAGAAAAATTTAAAGGGACTTCGAAAGATTTGAAATATTTTAAGGTCTTTTTGAAAATTCCAAGGAATTTTCAAGAGCTTTAAAAAATTTAAGGAGATTTTAAAGGATTTGAAATATTTGAGGGTATTTAGAAATATTTCGAAGAATTGGTTATTGATTTTAGTAATTTAATGGGATTTGAACAGATTAAAAATATTTTAGTGTATTCTAAAAGATTTCTCAGGATTTTAATAATTTTATGGGATTAAAAAAAATTGCATGCAGTTGTAAAGAATTTCTTAGATTGTTGGAAGATTTGGAACGATTTTACATGACTTATAAGATTTTAAGATACTTGACAATATTCCAAGGGATTTTATAAGACTTTCGAAGTTTTAAATGATTTTATAGGATTTTTGAAGCTCTTAAAGTATTTTAATCAATTTTTTAGGATTTTAGGAAATATCAATTTTCATATTATTTCACGAGATTTTATAATATTTTAATGCATTTCAAAAAGCTGCATATGTTTCTAAAGATTTAAGGAGATTTTAAATTATCTTTTGCAATAAATTTGAATTCATTTGAAATTCACCCTGAATTCTTATTAATTTTTCCGGAATTCTTTACAAATTTTTAGAATTCTTCGGAATTCTTTCAGATTCAATCAATTTAACTCAATTTGTTTTTTTTCTTCAGTTTTTGTTTAATTCATCTTGAAGTCTTTAAAACTCGCCTTAAATCTTAGGCATTTCATCACCCTTTTGAATTCCCTTGAATTTTTCCAACCCATTTGAAACATACTGAATTAAATGAAAAATTCATATTTTTGAATTGCTTTATTCACTCGATATTTTTTTATTTCACGTTGAATTTTTATGAATTTCATCGAATTCTTCTCATTTACTAATTTGCCAAATTTTACTCAAATTTTATTGGATTCGATGAAATTTGAAAAATGAAGTTTTTCATTCATCCTTATTTGCGCGTTATAAAAATGCATATGAGAAAGTTATTATTTTCATAATTTAAAGAGTTGGCAGGGAATAACGAGGCAAGGGACGAGCAAGTCTCTAAAACTTTTTTTTTGCATAGAAAATTCATAAACAAATCTAATACATATGGTTTTTAAAGAGTTTGTTCGAATTCGCGTTTTTTCATACATAGTAATTTTATAGTACATAGTTCAATTTTTCTATTCATTATAAACAAAAACTTTCACTCATGAAACTATGCTTTTTTCTATTCAGCAGCAAAAAAATTCTACAAAATTATATTTGTCTAGTTGAGCTAAGGCGCTAAGGAATCAAAAACGGAAAAAATGCGGATATACTTAACAATTTTGACTTTTTTTCCAAAATCTACAAAAATATTGATTCCGGAAAAAAATGTTGTTCATAAAAGTTGTTGATGTCATCAAATCACATATTTTCCCATTCATACTTTTTTGTTTAAAACTAATATTTTTCGAGAAAAATGATGAAAATGTAATAATAATTTTTAAGAAAAATGATAAAAATGAATTTTCAGATTTTTTGCTACAAAAAAATGTCAAAGCTTGCAATATTAGTGTCCAAAAAAGTTTTGAAGAATAAACTTTAATCATTGAAAAATAGTAAACACCACCACTAGGATGCGTAGTTTTTTTTAAGCTTTGGAAATTTTTTTCCAAAATCAATATTTTTCGAGATTTAAAAAAAAAACTAATTTAAAAAAAGTCAAAATTATTGATAACTCAATTTATATTAATCTGCACCAAAAATCCTCTTAGTGCGTTCAACTAGGGTCTATAGGAACCCCTAGACCAATTATCAAGTCAATATTCTTGGGTGACCTTTTCGGAAGTATACCCAAAATGCTTAACACAAGCGATTTTCATGGAGTTTTAAATAATTTTTTAAAAATGATTTTTATTTCTTAGACCTGTCAGTTTTTTCTGATGTAACCCCTTTAAATATTTAAAGTACTTCTCAAGCTTATTTAGATACATATAATTTTCTTTAAATACAACTCAGTATTTAAAAAATTTACTGCATTTACTCTTGGGTTTGATTATCCTGCACCTATTTCGTGTACATTATCGAACGGGAATTTTTAAAAAGCCTGTGGGAATTGTACGGGAAATTTATCGTAGATCTCTACTGGACACCCTATCTAAGAGCTATCAACATGAACTAGAATTTTAATGCAACTTTAGAAACTTCCATGAACTTTAATGGATTTTATGAAGTTTTCTAGTAGACTGGAAAAGTTTTCATTTGTTTATGGGACTTCCAATAAATTGAAATGGATGAAACTGAAATTCATTTCTAGATTCTTTCGAGGAAAATGTTTATGAAAAAGCAATGCAATTTTGTACAAAAATAGGTTTAATAAATATTAGCTAGTAATGCAATAAATAATTCTCGTAAGTTGTAAAATAGTGAAGACAATTATGAGAAATGTATTATGTACACAAAACACAACGATTAAGGATGCTCACTACATACAATCCATTTCAAAATTGAGCAATTTTTCAAATGATTTATAAAACAAACAAAAATATAAGGATTTCTCGATCTAAATTGTGTTTTCAACAATGATTACTGCAATCTTTGTTTAGTTTCGCTGTAGAAAAAATGTGCAATTATCAAATTCTAATCAACCAGAACCATTGGACAGAATCATTATCGAAACAAAGTTTTTGAAACAGTTCAAAATATTTTTTGCTAGTGAACTATACAAAATTTGGCTTTTTCGGAAAAATTTTGTTTTTTCGTTATTTAGGAATTTTAGGATTTTGATATTTTGGATTCTTTTCTCGCTATTTTGGAACTTTTGAATACCAAAAAATTTTCTTTATCATGAAAGCAAAATAATTTCGTGTTTCTTTGGTTTAAGCTAAAGAAATTTCAGGTTCAACAAAATCAATTTTGTCCAAAAAAGTATGGATTTAACTCAATTGAAAATAATACGATTTTTGTATATTTTCACAAAATTGCCATAATTTTTAAATGAATATAATTTTTTTTTTGAATTATCAAATAAAAGAAAAATAACAAAAGATATTACCGACTTCCAATTTTTTTCCTTCTGTCGTATGTTAATGCGAAAATTTTTTCACTCAGCTCAAACGATTCGACTAATTTTAGCATTTTCTCTTCACCCTATTGATCATTAGGATTGAATAAGAATTTCAGCTTTTACTTAAAATTGCAGCAGTAACACAAAAATATGAATAACTATTGTAAAATAAACAATTTCAACCCAAACAATTTCTGTCTAAATGGGTATATTTTCATCGATTTTATAAATCAATATGAAGGTTTGATGAATTTTGAGATTGTATGTAAAGCAAATCCTTAAATCGAGAAATTAGCTCCTGCAGCATTCTCGGACGTTGTGCTCGGATCGGGATCGGATCTCCTTGGTCGCAAATGCCTTCCTTTCCTTCCATTTAATTCCCGCCGTCTCGATCGAGATTTGAATAAATTAGTCTTCCTTTGTACATTTTTACAAGTGGCACGGAGTCTACGGATCAAGTACGCGCTCGCGTGCCGTTGAATTTTTAAGCAGTTTCACGCTTCAGACACCGGCGATACCGTGCAACCACGGTTTGAAGTAGGTGGTTCTCATGTAGACACCTGGAAGGTATGGTGCTGCACATTTTATTCCATGGGATACCGTGCCAATCAAAGTCCACCTGCCATCAGCACGCTGAATCGTTAATGGTCCTCCACTGTCACCCTATCGAAAAAGATAAAATTTCAGATGAAAACAATGTTGCAGAATTCACAAGAATTCTCCTTAAAGGTCCCAAAACTAGTTTTAAATTTTTTTAGCGAAACTTAAGGCGCTTCGAATGACTTAGGGATTAACAGCATCCAAAAATACGTCTACAAGGATGGATTGTTTGATGTAATACTTTTACCATATAATCTGAAGGCAATTATATTGTCTTGTACAGAGAGTTTTTTCCGGAAAATGGTGTTGTTTTTTTTTAAATTTCAAATGAAGTGTTTTTTGCCCCTGAAACCGCACAGCGTAGGGACTCTCACAATTGTCCAGTGAGCGGCAGTCAGCGGGCCTCGCCAGCATACCAACAGCAATGTTTGCGAGTAGCCTGTCTTACTGTCTAAGGCAGGGCTGGTCAGGAAGCTTGAATATTTTCCGTCACTTGTCAAACAAATTTGGTGTGTACTTTTTTTTACTAGAAGTACATGTAAAGAGGGAAAAACAGTTTACTTAAATAATTTTCGTGTAAAATGAGATTTTCTAATGGTAACCTCAACTGACCTGAACATTCGGAACTTTAATTTGACGCAAAAATTATTTAAGTAAACTGTTTTTCCCTCTTTATACACACTTCTAGTAGAAGAATAGTGCCCCTTAGTATTATAAAAATATTTATTGCTAGTATTTATAGGGTAGAATGAGGCAATTAAAATTCGAGATTAGATCTCCTTTCCGACAGCCTTATAAAAGAATATGTTTTCAAAATCAAAGTACCCGGATTCTTTAGAAAATCTATTAGAAATATTTGTTATATTTATAATTTTCCAATATATTATTTATATATTACAAACATTGCTGCCGGTATTCTAGCGAGGCTCGCTGACTGCCGCTCACTGGACAATTTTCACATTTTCAGTTAAAGAAAGAGAACAACAACAAGAACATTTTTCGGAAAAAGCTCTCTGTACTGGCCACTATAATTGCATTTAGACTATGTAGTGAAAATATCACATCAAACAATTCATCCTTGTAGATTTATATTGAATGTTGCTAAACCTCGATACGTTTGAAGTACTCAAGTACCTTAAGGTGAGAATAATATTTTATTAAATGAAAACAACTAATCAAGATTCGCGGTAGTGATTCGGCATCATGTAAAAAAAACAGGGAATATGTTTTCTCGAACTATCGCACTTAGACCCTTTTGTGAATATCTCAGCCAATTCTTCATCGATTTGCATGATACCCTTTGGGATTTATAAAAAATCGCTAAAAAAATAGCTTTTGCGTATACGCACTGTCCATTTTTTTAGGAACTGGATACAGCAGATTAAGAAAACATAATAAATGTTTCATTTGTAACAGTTCAGTTAACCTGCTACCTACAATATTCCATTGATTCGTCTAAAAGTTTCAGGATAAATTGACTAGATGAAGCTCCAGTGACGCTTATTAGGAAATTGTTATTTATCAATTATTTCTAGAGTTATATCGCTTTTTGTGCCCAAAATGTAATTCATTAGCAATTCAGTTGACTTATAGCCTGCAATATTCAATCGCTTCGTCTAAAATTTTTTCAGATGAATTGACTATAAAAAGCTTCAGGGCAGTTTAACAGGAAATTTGTATTCATGAATTATTTCTAGAGTTATTTTAGTTTTCATACCGATATTTAACCGATATGCACAAAATCTTTTGAAATGAAAAAAAATCACTAGATGATAACTTCTGTAGAGATATATTATCCATATTCTATTAAGGAAATTTAGTAGATTCAAAAAACATGAAAAATGTAATCTACTTAGTAACTCAGTAGACCTAGAGTTTACACTATTGAACCAATTTGTACTACATTTTCAACATAACTATGTTAAATGAATATCTAGGACTTTGCCTTACAAAATTATAAATCATGAATTATTATTCAATATTTTTCACTGTTAATTAAAAAAATGAGATATTTCAGTAATTCAGACGTCTTGGAGGTTACACTATTAAACTGATTTGTACAAAATTTCCAACGTAACTCTGTTAGATGAATATCTAGACAAATGCCAACGGTAAAAACTGTTTAAAATTATAGTTGCAATTTTAATATCAATAATATTTATATGTATTATATTGTGTTGAGTATTAAATAATTTCATTACTGTCAAACGAGTATTTTATTTAATAACAATCTTCATTATAAAGTAAGTGAAATCTCACCAAAAACGTGTATGATGTATGAAATATCAAAGTTTATCAAGTTTATCAAGTTAGGCGACATCTACTATTTCCGACTTGAGAAAAAATTAATGTTCTTCGAAGTTATGAGTATTTGGATTTTGAGATTTCTTTAAAAAATACAATTCATTCTCCAAACCTCTGTAATTTTTGACATAATTGAGTTATTGAAATTTTCTTTCTATATTCTGGTATAATAGCGTTGATTTTTTTTGAAAATATAAGGAACCAATTTTCACAAAAACCTCACTTTCTCACTTTTCGCTATTTTTTTGTTAAAGAATTGTTTTTAAATTGAATTTTTGCAGTTTTCTTATAAACAACTACAGATTCGAAAATATGTAAAGAAAAAAGTAGGCTAGCTTTAAAAATTTCTACAATATGTTCCTCTCATTTTTTCACAATATCTTACATCGTTACGAAAAAAATTGAATAAAAAAAAACAAAAAAACAATCTCATGATCATAAAAATGATTTAGTCTACTCATTAAAAACTCATTTTTCTCTCTGCGGTTCATTGGTTCTGAAACGTTTGATGCTGAAATATTTAATACATGTACGATTATTAGCGTTCTTTCGAGAAAAGATATTCGCATTTTTGTTAATTAGAGGCGATTTACCACCGCCAATATTGATATCTGAGTAATAAAACATCCACTTTTTAAAATGTTGCTGAAGCACGATAAAAGTTTGTTTTTTTTTACAAAAAGTGGATCATATGGGACGATCCGTTATAATCGCCTGAATCGTGTTTTAATCCCGTCTGCTCGTTTATTTTGCAGAATATGTGCATACTCTTTAGGTTTGCAGTTTGCACTATACACGTTGCACACACCTGTTAGCGGTACAGTTTCAGATTTAATTAAAGAGATAAAGGAAAGTGAAATTAAGGCTGTTGGGGCAAATTTCACGTTACGTACCTCGCACGAGTCCTTCTGTCCATTCGCGTAACCGGCACACAGAAAACTATCCAGAATCAACTTGGAGTGACCAGCCGTTTGGAACATCTCTTGACATACTGAATTTTCCATTATTGGTACATGCACTTCCTGCAGTACTGAAGGAACTCCACCATCTGAAAATTGATTTAAAAAATTCGGATTATATTTGACCATCTATTTCTTCTGTCAATCCGTCATATGTTTCCTCTAAAATATTTGAAAATTTCAAATCAGGAAATATTTTTGAGGCTATTCTAAAAACCTAGAATATTTAAGGAATTTTCATGTTTTTAATGGGGCATTCCAGTTTGAAAAGGAAAACGTGGGTCACTGATTTTCCTTCTTTTTTCGATGTTGCATAGTTTTTAGGTTACAAAATAATGTGGTCGGAAGGGTTTTGAAAAATTTCTATATTTTGGGAGATGTTATTAATTGGAAATTGAGCCATTATCTAGAAAAACCACCTAAGTCGAATTAGGTTTTGGCACGAGAGTACCAAAGAAACTTTTAAAAATGTGTTTTTACAAAAAAAAAACATGTCTTAGTTTGTGCAAACATTTTAAAAACCATAGCATATCATTTTCGGTTTGTCGAAAGACATTTTGAGAAGTCTCTTTGTCAATTTTTTGCCAAAATCTAAGTCGACTTGAATGGTTTTTCTAGAGAATGACTCAATTGCGTCTTTGAAAATTGGTCCATTTAAACCATTTTTATCTCTGCTTATTATTGTTCAGACGAGAAAAATATTTCTATCTGTCTGAAACTAAAGAGAATTTTAAAAATGTATCGAAATATCAATTTTTATATTTTTTACATAATAACATATTTTATTTGTTGTATTCCGATTTTAGGTACCAAAATGTGTTTTTTAATGTAGAAAAAAATTCGCGTACTTTTTCTGTCGCCAAAAAAATAGATAATCCTCGAAAATTCAAGTTACCTATTTTGTTAAAACTGTTTGGAATTGCTCAAAAATGTTTAAACTCGGTGTAATTTGTTTCTTGGAATGCTCAATGACATTGCTGAGGAAATATAAAGAATTGTTTATTTTTCATAAATATATAAATGAGCAAAATACTTTCTCAAGGATTAACAGGACTCAGATATATTAGCCTATAAAAGTTTTATCGCAAGATATGTAAAAATAATAATTTAATTACAACCTATCACATATTAAGTGTTTGTTTAAATATGATCAAATTTAATAAACAAATTAACTTTATTGCTGTTATGATGGGCTTTCAGGTTTTAATGGAATATACTAAAAATTACTTTTCATTACAAATTTTGGAAATAATTTTATTTTTCGGTAAAAATTATTGATATTTTAAGCAAACTTAATGACAAAATGCACAATTCAGCCACTTTTTAACATATAGACATTGTTTTTTTTAACTGGAATGAATATCAATATCTCTACACTAAGCTCCTACGTGGATAATTTACCAGCAGGTAAAAATTTCGTTTGTTTAAATAATGTTATAAACAAATTGACCCTTTTGCTACTTTTTAACGCATGAACATAACTTTTTTCAAACAAAATTAAAAAAAAAACAAGTATATATTCATAAAAATGTCTGGATTGTGAATTTGTTCATTAAATTTGTTTGAAACTTTAATAATTTTTACCGGAAAATTAAAGTAATGACAAAAATTATTACTGAAAAGTAATTTCTAGTCCATTCCATGAAAAACCGAAGACCTACATATCTATTCAATAATAGCTAGAAAGTGAATTTTTTTATGAAAATTTATAATATGTCATGTAAAAAAAATTCAATATGTAATAAGTCGTAATTGAATATTATTTTTACATATATTTCGTTAAAAATTTTTTCGAATAAAGTATCTGAGTATTGTTAATCCTTAAGAAAGCATTTTTGCTTATTAATTTGTGTATATAAATAAATTAAGTGAGCATTCCTATAAACAATGAACACTGATTTAAAGCAATCTTGAGCAATTGCAAACAGTTTTATTTAAATAGGAGACTTGAGTTTTCGAAAATAACTATTTTTTCGCGACTGAAAAACTGAGATTTTTATTCTCAAAAATATCAATAAGCACATTTTGCTACTTAATGCCTAACTTAGGACACTGCCTAAATTATATTTATTTATTTTATTATATATATTCATTATATTTATTAATAAACAATATAACATTAATATTTCGATACATTTTTTTATTTTCTCTAATTTAATATACTTGAACAGAAGTATTTTTTTCGTCCTATCAATAATAGCAGAGATACACATTTTTAAAATATGGTCTCATTTTGAAAACTTTAATTATTGATTAACAATATCTGCCAAAATTTTAAAAATTTTGCAAACCCCTCTGACCACAATATTAAGTAGCTCAAATACTATGAAATATAAAAAAAGAAAGTAAATCAATGACCCAATTTTTCCTTTTCAAATAGAATGCCCCAATAATAATATATTCGAACCATGTTTGAGGTCAGATTTGATTAACTCAACAGAATTCTTGGTGAAATAATTTTACAAAATTCTAAAAGAATAAAAGTGATTTGAACTGAATTCAAATGAACATTGAATAAGATAAAATAAAATTGAATTTTAGTAATTGTTAATAGAATGCTATTGAATTAAAATAGAGTATCCTAATTTTAAATTCTATATTAATAATTTAAAATGAAACGTCAATACATTCGAATTGAATTGTAGTAAATTCTATTTAAATCATATGCCAAATGTAATCAAATGAATTCCCTTGAATTCTATTGAATTATAGTAAACATACATTAAATGATAACGGTAAATTATTATGCTACTCAATTCTCATGGTAATTTATCTTATACTTGGTTAATTACTGTTAGATAAATAAATAACTAGAAATAAATAATGAAAAAATAATGCAATTTTAGGACCAATGGCTATATTTCACTACTTTTCAGAGGCCAATTATCTCGTCTTGCACACTTTCCTGCACTTTTTGTATTTATTCTTTGTATTTTTTATTTATCAAAATGTTTATAAATATAATTTCCTCGAATTATCTTCAAAAATTCTGTAAATAATAATTTTTAATGCCTTTTTGACGGAAAAACTAAAGTTCAAAACTTTATCTTCTTTTTACAAACCAAATTATTTCCTATAAATGTTATTAATTTTTTACATAATGTTTAACAGCTATGTTTGAAATTATAGATACGAATGAAGATTTTAAAACGAAAAATTGTATTTTTGAATCTCATTTCGTACCTTCCGAAGCAAATATTTCTTTGAGGAGTCACTGTTCTGTTCGAAAATTCTGATCCAAAATATAATTTTTCGCTGAAAACAGCTCACTTATACTTTTATTTTCAAATGAAATCGGTTAAAATTAAAAAAAAATTATTAACATTTTGAGAAAACAAATTTGTTTACGAAACACATAATACAGTTCAAAGAAGTTCGGTTTTCCGTGGTAATGGGCAATTAAAATATTATTATCAGCAGAATTTTTGAAGAATATTGAAGAAAACTATATTCATAAACATTTTAATTATTAAAAAATAAATTTGTTCGAAAATGGTAAAAAAGCCCATATATTTATTACTGCTTTGGAAAATTAATATTCAGGTAATGAGCCGACATTAAAAAATGATCAATTGTATAACTAAAATTTATAATCTTATTATTCATCCCTATTCGGTCTCCCCTTGTTAGATTAAGCAAACAAATATCTAAAGGAAATGCCACATCTTATCCATGTTGCACTTTTATTATCGACCTGTGTTATTAACTAACTTTTCATAGATTTAGAAAATTGACTAACAACTAATAAAATATAACTATATAGAATTGAAGAAAATAGATTTTTTCATCCTTTCTGCATTCAAAAATAGATGTTCAATTTTTCCCCTATTTTCCCCCTTTTTCGTGAAGAAAATCTCCCTATTTCCCCACTTTTGAGCTCACTTTGGGCTGTGATTCCTACATTTATTATCCATTTGTGTATTTTAGAATTTTGTTTGACGCTTTTGATGTTTTTTACAAATTTTCAAACTTGAAAATTTCCCTAAATGGACAATCATTGTACTGATTTATTAATTCGTACAATGATTGGCCACTTAACGAATTTTTCTAGTTTAAAAATTTATAAAAAACACTATAAGCGTCCAACGAAATTAAACGTAATATATAATTTATACTTAAAGAAATGAACAATAATGCCAAAAAACACAATTATTGGCCCCGAAGACATAGATTAGCATAGGCCAATGATTGTGTGATGGGTCAATGAAATGTATTGAAATACAGTTATTGGCCACCTCGATGGCCACATTAGGTTATAGATTACTGATTTTGAAAGCACAGTGATTAGCCTCTAAATTGTATAACGACTGGCCGGGCAAAAAACTGTTTTGATATGATTTCCACTCATTAATCGTAAGACAAAGTTATTAGTAATTTATTTCGCTATATTCTTTCATATAAGCATATTTAAATGAGGTAGCCAATAATTGGTGGGTGGCCAGTAGGGTGTCCAAAAATGCATTGGAAATTTTTTTTTTTTTATTTTTATCGGGACACCCTCCAAATTTGTTCGAATCCACCCAAAAATAAATCCATTTTTCTTTTGTTTTGAAAAAATATATATTTAGGGGTGCCGCAAGCCCCATGAAGTTTAACATGTATTTCTCATAAGAAAAAAAGACGTTTTTGTAAATCTTTTTCAGAATCCTCAATATTGTCTCAATCGATTTGAAACTCAACATTTGTTTTCACAATCAGCCATAGAATACGAATAAAATATCACTTTTCAAATATCACCCCCATAAGTCTGTTTCATAGTGTCCCAAAGAAACCCCATAAGTGAAAAATGGGTTTTGCGAGTTTTTGGCCCTGATTATGATTTTTTTGCGGTTTCTTTAATGCGAATTGTTTCTATTACATGAAATGTTACCTCATACTGAAAATTAGATATTTTCATGAATTGTTTAAACAATTTATTATTGTTTTTAGCAATTTTCTCATAGAATAGAGTTAGAAAGACGCTAACATTTTGCAATTTAAAAATTGTATTATAAGCAGAAAATTCTTTCGAATAAAAAAAAGTAATTAAAATTTAAATTCTTTTAACTTATCACAATTTATAAAGAAATTATATACGTAATTTCTCATTTTTGGTTGGTTGGTCCCATGCAATTGGTATTATTGTTTGACCCTCGATGTGCAGCCATCTTCGATTTCTCGCACGCAGCCCTGAAATACCTATACCAGAGGAGGCCTATACCTAATAGACCTCTCCAACTAAAATGGCCGATTCCAATATGGCCATGACACTGGGGGCCACACAAAGCGTGCAAACCGTGTAGAATCAGTGCGATATCATTGTTTTTAAATGTTTACGGGAGTTTTTTTTCGGTAAAGACCACTATGGTTCATAAATGTTGTATAGTAAAGTGTTCAAAACGTGCCGATAGAGATGTTGGGACGAGTTTTTACCGCCTTCCGGCTGCAATTACGATGAATAATAGGAAATACCAGAAGCCGATTGAAGGATCTACTGGCCTGACTGTGGATAAAGCTTGTGCTCTTTCTTTAGAAAGACAAAACGCCTGGTTAAGGGCTATAAAACGAGGATACTTCACTGAGAATCAGAAGAAAATATTGAGAATTTGCTCAAGACACTTTATCAGCGGTAAGTGATAAATGAATTATAGTTAAGGATGCAGTAAAATGATACATAACCTCAAAATTCGATAATATTTTTAATAGTTCATAAAATGGAGCGAAATAGTGACATTGTTGAGTATAACAAATTTTAAGAGAGTAATGTAAGATTTTTGAAGATAAAAATAATGAAATCTGTAATCGTTTATTTAATATTAGCTATTTATTTTCTTTGGGGTTTACTTTCTCTTTATGCAAAAGTTGTATAATTTTCATTCAATATTTTTGTTTTTATTCTTCAATCTTTCATGTATATGTAATCAGTATTTATCTATATTTGTGTATTTAAAATTTCTAAACAATGATTGATTCCACTATTTTTTCCCAGAGTACCCTTTATGTCATATTCGTTTACGAATATTTTGGTTTTTTTCTTCAGGAAAGCCGGCAGACTTGGCTGATAAAAATAATCCAGATTGGGTACCATGTATTAATCTTGGATACGAGGTCGGGGTCAGTATTAAAAGGAAGTCTGCAGTAGACCGGCATGAAAGGTGTACGAAGAGGGTAAGCATATGTACAAAAAGTCGTATGTATACGTTTTTTAAATCAAAATGACTTACTGTGAGAACAATCATAGGTTGATCGGATGGAATTTGTTCTGTTTTTTAAAGTTATCAAATAGACATCTAGATAATTGTCATGATCATACGTGATCAATTCTGTTCCAGCTACAAAACAAAACGTGCCCAGCAGTGGTATATCCAGACAACAGCGAGGTACTTGTAAAACTAGAGGAAAATTTTTCTACAGAAAGCATAGAAACCGGCACGGCTTCGCAGACCGAACTAACAATGGATGACATATCGAAGTTGTTCGAAGATTCGATGCTAGCCACCACACTTTTGAAGAAGTTGCAGAGAAAAGCCGGCAAGTCAGATCTGTCAGAGAACTCAACGAAAAATAATGATTAAAAGACTAGGTACCTCACAGGACTAGAAAGTTCAGTAATGCTTTTTCTTTCACACGAAACAGTGGCTCCTTTTCTATTTGCATGAAGTAACGCTGCTCTCTCTACTTTTCCACAACTTTTGCTCACGCTCGTGAAACTTCGACTGAACTTACCTTTTCAGTATTTTTCTTACAGCTGATATTTCTTAAACAGACTTGAATTTTATAATTGAACTTGAATTGAACGTAAATTTTAGAATATTTTAGGTTTGTTGTTGCTCCATACATAGTATCGAGATACTTTCGCAAGTGCTTGCATGCTTTGTATGGCAATTTATTAGATATTGTCTTCTGGCCTGATAGGGAAAGTTTGTACGCCACCAAGCCTTCTTGCTTTAAGGAAAGCTTTGGCAAAAGCAGCTCCGTAGTAGTTGATTGTTTCGAGGTGTTTATAGAGAGACCCTCCAATCTATTGACTGGAGCCCAAAACTGGTCGTATTATGAACACCACAAAACAGTGAAAAATCTTCTAGTTATTACATCACAGGGCTCAGTGTGCTTTATTTCCTAAGGCCGGGGTGTACGTACGAGTGACTTAGTAATCACTGAGAAATCTGTCTTTCTGGACATCATTCCTGGAGACGTTGTTCTGGTGGACAGGGGTTGTGTCATCGGGGATTCTCTTGAGATGTTGGGAGCTCAATTGAAGATGCCCACTTTCACGAAAGGTAAAACAACTTTACATAAACTTGATTTTTTACTGTGTACCTAGGAAAAAAGAACCCATTGAAATGACGACTCTGTGAATTTCGTATATGTCAGTTTCGAATCTGCCATGTACTGCAATGACCATTTCAAGCAGGGTCATATTGAATCAGTTTCCCTCTTTTTGAATGAGACCGACTTTTTTTAGGTTAAGCTGCCATATTTCACGCGATTTTTTAAATTTATAAATTATCGAGAGATTAAAAGATATCATGCGCAGGGCTACTAGATTCCTTTGCTATTTCAGTTCTAGATGTTGTAAAGGCTTCTGCGGCATATAAGTCAGTCAAAAAAATAATAACGACTAAAATTCTTTAAAAACCCAAACGGCGGCAATCTGGAATACCAGTGATAGATACGGAATTCAGAAGCATTTTTGTTTCCTGGGTATGATCAAAAAATGATTTTGAATTTCGTTTTCTGCTTACAGAGAAGACACAGCTTGACTCTGTAGAGTTACAAGACATGAGGAGCATCGCGAACGTGAGAATTCACATAGAGCGTATAACTGGAACTCTGAAGCAGAACTATACCATTTTGGAAGGTATTGTTCCGATCAGTTTGCTTCGATCTCGGCTGTGTTTTAATCAACTTGAACAAATACTTTGTTACTGTCTCCTAGATCTATTGTTTATTTCAAAGCTTACGATTTATCATATATTATATATAATACAGTTTATATAATGCTTCTTTTCCTTATATGTAAATATTACTTTAATCTAATTTAATGGAATGGACTGGTGAACCTAAAAAATATTTACTCATTTCTGATCCATGGAAAGAAAAATGTTGTATTTAAAAATATACATATACACATATTACTTTTTCTATATAAATATTAAGATAAATCCAATCTAGTCAACTAAAAAGATTTCCTTGCTGCAGTCACGGGAGTGACGAGGGGAAAACAATAGACCAAATGCATGGGATTCAGTCAATTTTAGCCCTATTTTGCTAATATCTTCGTAAAAACTAATTTTTTCTATATAAGTGTATTTGAAAAATAGTTTTTATTTTTTAATGACTATTTAATGAAATAATAAAATGATCATAATTATTATTCATTACGAAGATATTAAAGAAATAAAGTTTTGTCCCATGCATTTGGTCCATTGTTTTCCCCTCAGCACTCAACGAAGTTAAGTCAACTGGTGGTTGAAGTGAAAATACCTAATACTCAGCCTGACACTCTAGATGTTCAGGCTGACTAGCCATTTTTCTCTGTGTATCATTTGATTAAATTGTCAAGATTTCTGCTAATCGTGAATAACGACTGAGATACCCTCTTTTTGCTTCAAAATTCAACTACTTAGTTGAAAATAGAACTACTTTGTTAAAAAATCATTCTTTTGGTTGATGATTCATCATTTTGGATGAAGAATTTTTTTTTTCAAAATTTAACTATTTTGTTAACAATTTTTTTTTCATTATTTTTTTATAATGGAAATTTAACTATTCCATGTTTGATTAAACATTTATCTTCTTCAGTTGAAAATTCCACGGTTTGGTTGAAAATTTCTGCATTTTGTTGAAACTTTCTCTTTTGTGGTAGAAAATTAATCTTCTTGGTGACTAATTCACCTTGCTGATTGAAAAATCATGTATTTGGTTAAAAATTAATCGTTTTGGTTCAAAATTTATTTCTTTTGTTGAAAATTAGTTCTTTTATTGAAAATTATTTTTTAAACTAAAAATTTAAATAAAATTTGTGTCGATTTTTGTTATACACATGTAATCTTTTTCGTAGAAAATTTATTTGTTTTGTTGAAAATTTAACTGTTTTATTGAAAATTCATTTTATTTGCCTAAAAACTTATTTCCCTGAATGAAAATTAAACTATTCTATTTTTATTGAAAATGTATCTTTTTTATTTAAAAATTCAACTATTTTATTAAAAATTTGTCTTTTTTTTACAAAACTTCATGTTCTGGGTTCAAAATTCCAATAAAAATAAAAATATTTGGTATTTGGGCATATCTGGTATATTTGAGATATTCAATCTTTTTGGTTGAAAATTTAACTATTTCGTTGAAAATTTATTTTATTCGGTTAAAAACTTATTTCTCTATCTTAAAATTAAACTATTCTATTTTTTGTTGAAAATTTATCTTTTTTAGTTGAAAATGCATCTATTTTGTTGAAATCGTTTCTTTTTTTAGTACCAAATTAACCTTTTTGGTTGATAATTCAACTATTAGGTTGAAAATTCCATTAGGAATGAAAATATTTGGTTGAAAATTCATATATTTTGTTAAAAATTAATCTTTTTGGTTCAAAATTCATTTATTTTGATGAAAATTAGTTCTCTTATTGACAATTATTTTTTTAACTAAAAATTTAAATAAATGTTGTGTAAATTTTTTTTATGCACATATAATTTTTTTCGTAGAAAATTCATTTGTGTGGTTGAAAATTTAACTGTTAGATTAAAAAATTAATTTTATTTGCTTAAAAACTTATTTCCCTAACTGAAAATTAAACTATTCTATTTTTTGTTGAAAATGTACCTTTTTTAGTTAAAAATTCAACTATTTTATTGAAAATTTGGCTTCTTTTACAAAAATTCATCGTCTGGTTTCAAAATTCCATTAAAAATTTAAATATTTGGTATTTGGGTATAACTGGTATATTTAAGATATTTAATCTTTTCGGTTAAAAATGCTAATATTTGGTTAAGAATTAACAATTTAGGTGAAAATTCATATTTTGGAATTGATATTTCAACTGTTTTACAGAAAATTAGTCTTTTGGCTTGAAAGTTCAACAGTTTAAATGAACTTGTCCTTTTTTTTGACTAGAAAATCACTGTTTCTTGAAGATTTTCTTTTTGGTTGGAAAATTCCACTTCTGGGTTGAAAGTTGAACTACTTTGCTACAAATTCATTTTTTTTTTTTGAAGACACATTCTATCTAGTTCAAAATTCATCTCTGGTTGAAAATTTGACTGTTTTCCTGCTTTGTTAAAAATACGCTTCTTTTTGTTGAAAATTAATTTTTGTACAGAAAATTTAACTTTTCCATTTTTGGTTAAAAACATATCTTTTTTTGTTTGAAACTTTACGTATTTTGGTTAAAATTCGTCTTTTTCGTAGAAAATTAATCTTCTGAGTTGAAAATTCGTCTTTTTGGTTGAGAATTCATCTTTTTAGGTTAAAATTTCAACTGGTTTAATATTCAACTATTTTGTTGAAAATTTAATTATTTTGTTGAAAATTCAAATGTTTGATTCAAAACTTAACTATTTTGTTTAAAATATATTTTTTTCAATATTATCTATTATATTAAACTATTTTGTTTAAAAGTAATCTTTTTTAGTTTAAGTAAATAAAAAAAGTTTTTAAGTTTTTAAATTTAATTTAATTGAAAAAAATGGATTTTAATCGTTTTCAATTACATTGAATGTTTAATTTTGATATATTCTAATCCCATTTGTAGCATATTTTCCACAGGGCATTTTTGAGGCTCCATTTCTTGAAAAATGTAATGTTTTACTACATAAGGTTCTATGACAGTGATGTAATTGGAATTTGCCGGCGTTAACCTTTACCTCATCTTCACTTCATTACGAGGTTCTTTTCACAATATCCGCTTGAAATATCTGAATGACTGTTTTCACTAATAATTGATTTTAATTTCAATTATTATGTTTTTCATGGGATCGTTTATTCTGGCGAATATTTTTAATTTCTTCCGAACATAGTTAATTAGAATACTGTTCTATCTATTATAATAATTTTTCGGACTATGATCAAAATTTAAATCACAACATTAAAAATATAATTTCGACGATTTAATTTTGTTATTTTGTTCTAACTCTGCAGTCAATTAACATTTACGAAGACCTTGTATGAAGCGTTAAAGGATCTACTTTTATTTAGTCTTAACTTGCCTAATCAAGAATCACCTGTTTTTTCTATTTTTACCAGGAAAGTGGTCCAATCGTGACTAATCCGATTAACCTTCGTAGAATATCAGATGGTCATTAGATGAGCAACATAAATCGAATCAATGTTACTGGGATTTTTCAAATTCCGAAAATTCTATAATCTCTACTACAAAGCAATTTGCATTATTAAAATCTTCCTTTAAAAGATGAGAAAAGTTTTCAATTCTCATACTTTAAGGTATTAAGGTATTTTTGTAGACAAAAATTTCTGAATAATTTTAGAATGTCACTAAATTTTTAAATCTTACCAACTCTTTGATTGGCGTGCAAATCTTTCAGCCTCGACCGCAACTCGTGCTCTGGCCTGTAGATCATGGTCTACACCGTATACGTATTCTGCAAGAATTTAAAAATGGTCAATTTATTTCTGATGAGGCAAATTATAAGGATAAATTCCTTACATTGTACGGAAATTCCCAGGGGTTAAAAGTTACGTCAGTGATGGAAAGTCACTGTGAAACAGAAACTGAAATTCAAGGACAAGATCATGACTCCTATCGTGATTTAGTCAAAAAATCTCAACTACTTGAGTTCCTGCAACCAAGAACAAAAGGTTCTTAAAAAAATTACGTTAGTCGTCAGTTTCCATATTTATTTAGGTTTAAAAATTTTGACATAGGTACCTACATTATGTATTTTTATTAATTATTATTACTTTTATATTAATAATAATAATAATAATAATAATATGTGGTATAAAAAAAACTAATCAAAATAAATTAAGTAATACAAAAAACTGAGATCGACGAAAGGAACGAAACTAACAGCAAAAATCTGTGAATTCCCCTGATATCTTTAAAATCGCTTGTTGAAATCCCTTGATACCTTTGAAAGTATGTTTAAATCCATTGAAATCTTTTAAAATCTGTGAAAATCTCTTGAAACCATTTAACCCCTTTCAAATGCTTGGAAATCTTTGCATTCCTTTGAAATCTTTAAAATCCTTGAAATAGTTAGAAATCAGTAGAAACCATTTAAAATAACTTAAAAATAAATTAAATTATTCACTTGAATTTCGTGAAATTCTGTTAAATTCCCTAAAAATCATGAAATCTCTTGAAATTCTTTGGAATCTTTTCAAATAACCTGAAATAAAATTCATTTTATTCCCTTAGATTCTGTAGAAATCGGTTGAAATCTGTGGACTTTCTAAAATTTATTAAAATAAGTATAAATCATTTGAAATCCCGTTAATAAAAATTCAATCCTTTAAATCTTGTAAAATTTATTGAAATACCTTCAAATCCCTTGAAATTTTCAGAATCGCTAGGAATTTCTTAAAATTATATTTCCTTTAATTTATTTCCCGAAGTTATCTAGAAATCTCTCAAAATCGAGATTAGAATCTTTGTAAATCCTGCAAAATTCTTGAAAATCCCTTGAATTTTAGAAATCTTTTGAAATTGTTTAAAATAGCTTAAAATCCTATCAAACCCCGCAAATCCTCTGAAATAATTGGAGGCCATATAAAATTCCTTAAATCTTGTGAAATTATTTGAAATCCCTTAAAATATTTGAAATGCCTACAAAATTCTTTGACCTTACTTGAAATGTTTTTAATGTCTTCAAATTCTTTGAAATCTTTAAAAAAAACATAAAATCTTTAAAACCCTTTGAAATCTCATTGAAATCCCTTGATACCTTCGCAAATGTTTTTAAATACATTGAACTCCTTGAAGTCTATATAAACAATTCAAGATCCAGTGAAAATAAAATAAACTAAATTTATTCTTTAAAGTTTTCTAGTAATCCCTTGAAATTTTTTGAAACCCCTGAAATCCTTGAAATACTTGGAAGTTCTATCAAATCCCTAGAATTTTGTAAATTTTTTTTAATTCCTTAAAATCTTTGAAAACAACACAAAATTCTTTGACATCCCTTGATATTCCTTTGAAATGAAATTTATATTAGTTCCTAAAGTTCTCTAGAAATTTGTTGAAAAATCTTGAAATCCCTTGAAATCCGTTAAAATCCATGAATATCCTTTGAATTTGTTGAAATACTTGAAATATTTAGAAATCTGTAGAAACCATTTAAAATCATGTTAAAATAAAATAAAATAAATTTATTCCCGAAAGTTTTCTAGTAATCCCTGGAAATTTGTAAAATTTGTCAAAAGTTTGATATTATATATTAATACTTGAAATTCCTTTTTTTTAAATCTCTTCAAATTCTTTGAAATATTTTAAAATAACATGAAATCTTTAAAATCCTTTGAAAAATTTAGAAGTTCCTTCATATCTCTTGCAATTATTCAAATGCGTAGAAATCCCTTGAAATAAAAAACATTTTATTCCCAAAAGTTCTCTAGAAATTGGTTGAAATCTCTGAAAATCCATTGAAATCTTTCGAACTCGAACAAACCCATTAGAAGTTCTCTAAAAAAAAGACTGTTCAAATCCCCAGAAATCTTTGGAATCGCTTCTAGAAATTTAATTTAATTTATTATCTAAAGTTCTCTGAAAAATCTTAAAAATTAAGCCTAAAATCTTTGGAAATCTTAAAAAATTCTTTGACATTTTTTTCAAATTTTTCCAATCACTTGAAATTCTTAGGAATCTTTTTAAATAACTTAAAATCTTTCATATCCTTTGAAATTTTATAATACCCTATATGTCCCTTTAAATAATTTGAAATCCTACGTCAAGTTAATAAATCAATCATTAATTTCTGGTTTTCAAATTCAGAAAAACAGGTTAAATTCAAAAAATGTACAAAATAATATGTAATGCGTTCTTCTTCTGAAAAATAAGTGAGGAAGCCGGGCCTCCATAGCTTTCATGTAATTTCAGTCCTGAATTAAGTATAAAATAGAAATAGAATTTTGAATTTAATTTGAGAGAAACGTTCTGTAAATAAGCTGGTGAACCTCAAACAATTAAATATGATGCAAATTCACACACGTGTAAGGAGAAAGGCTTACTTGGATTAGGTTAACTAGATTTTTAGTCGAAAGTACTTTATTGTTATACGAGCAATTGTAATTCCATTCCACTTAATCAAAAATCTTGGGAAAGAGTCTCACTATTGTTTCACGATTATGCAATCTAAAATCATCCTCTCTAACCGCTGTCGTAATTCATTTCACTCCCAGAAAACAAAAATCTTGCAAGCGATGTAATAAATCTCTTTCAGGAAAAACAAAAACTTTTTAATAATCATAGGTAAATTCTGCATTCATTTTTATTTATGAAAAAGCGATCTACCTTTATTTCTCAATAATTGTATACAATATAAAATTTGTAATAATAATTACTTACGAGAAAGATCAATTTGATCAATCGCAGAGGAAACTGCTAGGACTGTAAAAACCACAGACAGGAGTCCTAAGCTGGTCCTGAAACACAATTAATTACGTCGATGTTAATTACTTTTTTTTGAAATCCTTCTTATTCTTATGTCAAAATTAATTTGATGATTTCCTTTAAAAAGCGCCTAAAATGAAACAAAAAACTTAATATTTTAGCAGACTTCGAAGCCAAAAATACACTCAAAACAGGGTAAATAGGATTATTTTGCACGAAAATAGAGGAATAATTGGAGAATAAATGTTTTTAAATAAAATTAATGTATAGGTACCATATTTAATACAATATGACATGCTTAAGATTAATTTTTAACTAGAAATTGAATAGTTAAATTTCTAGTTTAAAAACTACTTTTCAACAAAAATAAAAATAAATTTTGAACCAGTTTAATTCAACGGAAAAAGAAGAATTTTTAACAAATTAGTTGAACACTCAACCAAATAGTTGAATTTTAAAATAAAGAAGATTAATTTTCTACCAAAAGAGATGAATCTTCAACGAAAGAGTTGAGTTTTCAAGCTGAATAGTCAAATGTTTTAGAAAACAGTTTAATTTTTAACGCCAAAAGAATTGTTAATTCAAATTCAACTTCAATTTTCAGCCAAATAATTGAATTAAAAACAAAATTAATTTCAGACCAAACAGTTGCATATACAATCAAATAGTTGAACTTTCAAGCAAAACTTACGTATTTTTAACCAAACAGATGCATTTTTAACCTTCGAAAACGAATTTTCAACCAAATAGTCGAACTTTCAAATAAAAAAATTAACTTCAACCACATACAGTTGAATTTTTAATCAAATATTCGAATCGTTAAGCTCAAAAGGCGATTTTTTTAGCGGACAGTTGAATTTTCAAACAAGAAAGATGAATTTTCTACCTTAAAAGATGAAGTTTCAAACAAAAAAGATGACTTTTTAACAAAATAATTCTACTTTGAACAAAATAATTAAATTTTCATTCAAATATTTGAATTCTTAACCACATAGTTGAATTGTTGACCTACAGAGCTAAATTTTTTATCAAATAGTTGAATTAAAACAAAAATTGATTATCAACCAAATATAGGTTATTATTATAATTAGTTCAAAGCACTTCAATTATATCGCTTCAATTTTAGATACATACAATAATTGTTAACAAATAACTTCCACTTTCAGTAAAGAAGATTGATTTTCTACCAAAAAAGACGAATTTACAACAAAATACATGAATTTTTAACCAAATTATTAAACTTTCAACTAAAAACGATCAATTTTCCACCAATAATAGAATAGTTAAATTTTCAGCAAACAAAAAATATTTTTAACCAAAAAAGCACGAATTTTCAACAAAATAATTTAATGTTCAACCAATATAATTTATTTTTAAGGAAGTAGTTGAATTTTTAACCAAAAATAATGAATTCTCAATGAAAAATTTAAAAGTAGACTTAAATTTTAAAAAAAATTAACCTTCAACGAAAAATAGTTGGATTTTCTTATTGAGTTATTTTAATTCAGCTCGCATTTATGCAGAAAAAAATAAAAAAAAAGGCAAAAAGGGGAAGTTCGTTTTGAAAAACTTCGCAAGATATAGTTCATAAGAAATAGTTAATGAAACGATTAATGACAATCAGTGGAAATACTATTTATTTGAAAAAACGTTGGCATGCGATACGTTAGCGAATATGAATGACCTAGACACTTTCTCTGCAAGAGAGTCTGAAATATAAATCAAGAGAGACACAATTAGCAGACAAACATAATCCGGTAGAATCGTTTTTATTCTTTGATCGTCCCAAGAGATATGCCATGAATTAAATTACTATCTTCATATCATACTTAAAATATAGCTTACCAGTTTTCACTGAACATTTCATTATTTTAACATAGTCATACAAACTAAGGACGGGAAAAGCTTTTTCATCATAAATTATCATGATTACTATGATTATTATAAATATTAAAATTCATATAAACTCTAGAAAGTCTTGCATTACAATAAAAAGTTTCTCCACAACACAATAACTATTGATTCATGTTCGGCTTTTGTTTGTTTCAAATCATTTTATTTATTTTTTAAACCTATATTAATATATTTCCTCCTTTTATAGAAAAAGATGTTAGGCTACTCCCAACTATAATGAGTCACGCAATTAATTTTTATAGCTTTTTTAGCCACTTTTTCTTAGGAAAGGAAATCGCTGCTATTCTCGATATTTCTTAGGATTGTAGGAATTTTCTATTCGACAACTGTTTACTTTTACGCGTTATTTTGATATTGTGTTTTATGAGCTGATATGAGTATTCTAGAACCAATCCATTTTGAATATAGTTACATATTAAAATTTACTAAATTGTTCAAAGAAGAAGAACATAACCTTTTTGTTAAATATTTTTACTTAAACCCTATTGATGTAGTTTGATCGCTTGAGGAGAATATTAATTTTTATTGCAAAATACAAATTTTGACTATTTATTTATTTTTATGTTTATTTGCGTTTTTTTGCTTTTAAGGTTATACAAATATAATTATCCTAAGACTCTTAAGACAATTCAAAAATATTTTTGAAAATTTCAGATATGTCAAACCAAAATTTCAACAAACAAAAAAATTAATATCTAAGTTAAATACATATCAAATATTTATTTTTAATTTGTCAGTTTTGTAAGATGTGAATTCTTAATTTTAAAGGGTATAACTTCGATATTGTACAATTTCTCAGCAACTCAATTGAAAAAGATTTCAATTCTAAACGCTCTAAATTTGAAAATGGTCATATTTTAAGTTTTAAAATTGAATAATTTTCAATTTTAAATGCTTAGTATAGTTGAAAATTCAACTGTTGAATTTTCTACGGTGTAATTTTCAACACTTGTATTTTTAAAATACTGAATTTTGAACAAAGTAGTTCAACTTCCAACCAAATAGTAAAAAGGAGCTTGGAAAACTGGGAAGCTATTTGAAAAATATCCAGTTTTCAATGCTTTTTATATATTTTTCAATTGTTAATTTTTATTTTTTATTTTTCGTCTTGAAGGATGTAAATTTCCAATTAAAAAATTTCTCCATTTTTATAACTTCCAAATCTTGAGTCTGGTTTGGTCTAGGCTTGGCACTGATCGGCTAAATACACTTATAGTGATAATGATTTTTTTCCAAGCTAATGGCAAATCAGCCATTAACCAGTGGCTAACCATACGGTCTGGCCTATGGCTAGCAAAAAAAACAATCTCAAATTAAAATTATTTTTAATAATAATAAGTATCCAGATAGGTATTCATTAGGGTAGTTCACAAAAAGCTTGTTTTTATTTTTCGGCTGCCGTATTGCGACAGTTTTTTTCTCTGGATGAGAAAGTACTCTCCTAATTTTTTTTAGATTTTTAAAAAATTATTTAGAGGTTGAGAGCATCCAATTTACGTAAAAAGTGAAATTTTGGTAGCTAATACAAAGGAAAAAATATATAATCGATATGAGATAAAAATGTGAAACCCTGGGACAAGAAAAAATAAAAGAATAAAAAAAAATTCTTTAATAAGGCTTTTAATGGCTGCTCAATGAATAAAGTTTGATAATATATCAATATATTTAGGAAAAGGTTTAATAGATAAAAAATAGTGCTCTGATTACGAATATCTTGTTTTTATTCAAAATCCTGGTCAGTTTTCGTTTGAACAATTTTTAAATAATTTCGTTATTTATTAACGAAAAAATATACAAGATTTTAGGATCTCTGAGCAAAAACAAAACTATTTATTTCTGGGCCAACCATTGTCAAAATTTTTACTAAAACTATTGCAAACGCTTTACGTATCATTAATAACATTGTTTATGTTTTATATACTCACTTTCTTTATTGTTCATAACAATCGTTATAAATAAAATCCATTTATGCCCATTTTTCTTTTAAATTTTTGTATTAATCTTTGACACAACATTTGAATTAGAAAATATCTCAAATAATCAAATTAGTAATTTTCTAATAATATTTGGTTGCTCACTTTTCTCTAATAGAATTTGTATAATTTCACCTGTAATTACTTAAATTTTATCAATTTCGACCTAATAAGAAAGTGTAAATTGTTCAAATGCATGTTTATTCTGATTATAACAAAATATAAAAAATGATTTCATATAAAATAATTCATTCTTTCTGCCTCGTATTTATGTATATTGCTATTTCATCAAATTTTAGTGATGTAACGACTATTCAAAGCCTTGTTAAAGAAAAATTTGGTTTAAAATATTATTTCTGGTTCCCAGGTTTTGAAATTTTCATCTCATTTCTATTACATATTTTTTTCTTTATTGTATGGGGAATGGCCCAGAATTTTGGCAATCCTTACAAAAAATGTCTAGGGGTACAAATTATGCTCTTATACATATTTGTCTGTTGTTAATTGGTCATACATTTTATGACTTTTACTAGAGACAAATAATTTTTTTTAATCGAATATAAAATGAGAATTTTCTTCTTTGTATTAGGTACCATTTTTATTCATAAGATATTTCACTAAAACTAATACGTATATTTTTAAAAAATCAGAAACTACGAGAATATCCATTTTTACGTAAATTTGATGCTCGCAACCTCTAAATTTTTTGTTAGCTGAAAAAATTAGGAGAGTATTCTTTCATCTGTAGAAACAAACTATCGCGATACAGCTGCCGAAAAATAAAAAAAAGTTTTTTGTGAACCACCCTTGACTATAAATTTTTAATATTCATTTTCCTGGGCGTATAAAACCAGTTTGAAGCAATAATCTCTGACGTAATAATAATAATAATAAATTCTCAGAACGATCCAGGCGACTAATATGCTGGCCGTTCCTATACTGCTCTACACGTTTGGTGTAGTAAAATGGAACGTCGATGAGTTGAAGCAACTTGACCGAAGCACACGCAAGATGATGACAATCCATCGAAAAGACCTTGGATACTAATGGGCCCAAGTGGGGAACCACACATAATAATTTTGTGAGGCTCTCCACGTGGGGTGATCGCTAGAGAGATTGATCAGCAGCCTGGGTCGGAGCAGTGTTGCGAAATGAACTGTCTTTTAAATCAATAACACGAGAATTCTAGATCAATCCAAAATATCTATACCTTACACCTATAGACCTATCTACCCTATACCCATATACCCATCCACACACTACTACTTTCCAACCGAGCAATTCACGCCTACCCCGAAAGGGAAAGGCTTAATGCTATAATAATATGCATTGGTATTGAAACATACGTATTTTCATTGTCTTGTTTTTATGATTATAAAAAACTGTGCATCCTATACAAAAATGTTGTCATTATACATTTTATTGCAACTTGTGTCATTTCTCCATAAATTTAATTTGTTTACTTTCAACGAAAATTTCTATGATTTAAACCTAAAATACGCACACTGGTGTAAAGTGGTTCTAAGCAAATTTGTAGATATACTTAGGCAAACAATTTCGTTAAATATTAAGTTATTGTAGCGTATGTCGTTTTTCCAAAAATTTAATTTTTGTATTTTTATTCTTATTTTTACGATTGGAAAAAAAACTACTCGCCCTTTCTGAAAATTATATATAACAAATTTGTACATCCACTTTGAGTGAACAAGTTGACCTATTAGTTAGTTGCCTTCCTTTTCTCGTCTTACAAAACATTATTTTTTTTCATTTGTAATGTTATTTTTTACGATTAAAACAAAAACAAAGCGTTCTATCGAAAAATTGTTAGTGAAAAATGGGTAGCTGTTCTTTGGATGAGCAACTTTAGTTTATTCATTTTTTCTCATAGCTTGTGTCGTTTGTCCAAAAATATAATTTTTTATTTTCAATGTTGTTTTTCACAAATAAAACAAGAAATACGTCATTTTGGATTTTGAAAATGCTATAACTCTATTATTCTTTTTTCTTGTTTCATCGAAAGATGTCATTAGGATGAATGGTTGGTCTTTTTGAGTACTACTAATACCCGTACATAGAATTTTCAAATCTTGAAAAAAGTGGTGTCAACAATTTTCAAAATGTGCTCACTTTTTGAATTTTCATCAAAAATAGCTGATTAACGAACTCCTTCTACCAGACCTACAAATTCTACTATATTTCGTGAAAAGTATGTTGTCACTGTAAGAAAAAGGTACCTGGAAAAATGAACTTTTCTGTCCTGGAAATCCTGGAAAAGTCCTTGAATTTTTTTAAGGAAACGCTGGACATACTGTTTAAACATTACATATTTAAGACGTATATCTCTTAAGACTATTTTGCAGAACCGTTTGCAGTTCAATATTTAAGAATTTTCAATCGTTTATATTAAATTCAAATATGTAAGACCTAACTGTTTTCTCCTACTTAATTTAAATAATTATATGATCGAATACATAACTTTTTTTGTATCGCTTAGTAAGCTTAGTTATAATTTTAAGTTATACGACTTTAATTTCAGGGCAAAATGAGCCACCATGAATTAAAATCCTAAAATTAGAACAAATATGGTAAAAACCAATGCAAAAACAGTTTCACGCATTTTGAAATGTTTAAGCTTCTTTATAACAGCAATCAATGTCACTACTAATAATCATTGGAATTCTTGAAAGTATTATTAAATTTTTTTCCAAATATGCGATACCTTAAATTTTGTTTTAGAAATATTTCACATTCCAGTTTATTAACGTACAGAAAAAAGTAGTGACCCATACATTGGTGCATAAACAATTAACGAAAATGATGAATTTTGAAAAAAAATTGAACTTTTATCCAAATATTTGAATTTTTAACCTACAAAGATGAATATTCAACCATGTTGTTACGTCGCAACACTTGTGACGTAAGTTGATCCACGTTGTATGAATCTCTACGCGCGACATTATAATTCAAATATTTCTAAAAGGTAGATGGGAGGGCGCGAAGAGAGAAAGAGAAAGAGAGAGTATGAGTGTGGAAGAGCGGGCGACAGGCGTTGGCTAACCGGGCACTCGGGAGTCGTGTTAGAACCATCGAACTATCCCGGTCCGTGCGGAGCTCCGTCGCGTCCGATTGCCTCTCAGCCAAATTTCTCTTACTGCCACTGATTCCAATTAAGCGAATCAGGATGTTCTCTTACCGCCACTGATTTCCATCGAAGGAAATCAGGATGTTCCAAAGTCATAAAACTATCTTAATCAAAACGCATCGCGACCGCGAGTGTGCGACGCCAACGCCGGTTCGCCGCGACCACGTGGTCGTTCTTTAATTTGTCCATTGGCAAATTTCATGAATTCATCTCGGGTAAATCATTTTGTAAAATTTAACTGAAATAAATCTGGGTTTTTTTGCGCCATCACGGCTTTTTCCCACAATAAAGTGTTTCATTTCACATACCGTTCAATTAAGTTATTTAAAATTAAGATTGAGTCTCCCAGATTAAAGTGTAGGAAATATCAGTGAAAACATCAAAACTAGATTGCCGAACCACCTAGGGTTAGGCAGTCCAAACGAAACAGATTTTCACCTGGCTAGCTCGTCAAATAGTCTGAATAGACTCAACTACCCTAAAAATGCATCAATATGTGTCTGGTTCGATTTTATGCTATAAAAACGGGCCATTTTAGCGATTTTGAGGTGTTTTTTAAGGTTGGGGTTCAACCAAGACCCGTTGGGCCAATTCTGATTGCAGATTCAGATTCAGCGCGTAAAAATCCATAGGAAAACATATGTCGCGTCCCCAGATTACGATACTTATTTTTTTCGTGTGGCTGTGTAATTCACTTTTTTTAAACTTCTAAATATGTGTTTTAAAAGGACATAAAGTTTTCCTGAAATTTTTTCAAATCCTTCTAAATTAAAAAAAGTTTCTCAAATTCTCCGACTTTTTTCAAATATAGCTTGATATCTTGAAAACTTGAAATTAATCTTCTAAAATGAAACATAAATCATTTAACATTTTTCCAGAATTATTATTGTAGGTACCGGTTACATTTTTCTCATCTCCTTAAAACTATGGAAAAGTTGATAAAATGTAGTGCGGTGGCAAAATCTTAAGAACATAAGTAATTTCCAATGTTGAAAAAACATTAACAGTTAAAATTTTCTCTTTTATCACTAATGTCGAGGAACATTCGAAAATAAATTTTATCGGAAAATAAAATTACTTGATTGGAAAATTTCATGTACTCAATTGATGGTGCATAAAATTCGTAAACTTTATTGATGAATACATTATTTTAACCTCGTTAAATATATCTCAGAGCTATATGAATAAAAATTAATAAAAACTGAGAACAGCCACGAAGAGTCATATTCACAGAGTATGTAACATGTAACCAATCAGGTTTTTAAAATGCGGCTATTCTATCGATAACGGCCGGAGAAGTACCCTTCTTTATTGCACAAATCTATAGCTGAAAACATTCTACATCTGCACATTTTAATCATATAGGGCCTTTCGGGGCTAAAATTTGAATAAATTGCTTTTGAACTTGACCTATTTAACGTGTAGGTACATGGACTACCTTTTCCCCCGCTCAGTATTTCCGGAATTGTGGCTTGGTTTAATTGTAGAGTATACTATGAAAAATTCTTTTTATCAGGAAAATGTAATGCCGATTCCAAATATCATCATTTCAAGGTACCTTTCTCAGCAAAATCTTAAGGAAAATGATACAATCTACAAAAAAACTCACACTCGACGGCTATCATCCTCGCAATATCAAAATGTGATAAGCTCGCAACGAAATCAGACTTTGGTCAGAAAATCATACATTCGAGCTGGCTTCTTTTTCGTCGTTTTGAGTCGTTTGCTGTCAAAAACCTACCATTATCACCTTAATCGTGCATTGTGAATCCAAAACTGTTGAAAATTGCGTGGAGAGAGGCTTTGGAGATGTTATACGCGAGTAAACAACTGACACAACCTGACATAACGCACTATGCTCGAATACTACCAGCCGATGCACGACAGAAACTCAAGTGGGATTTTAATAGCATTTTCGAAAATACCCCCGATAGGAGTGAAAATATCAAAATTACACGTAACATTCTAGGTCCATTATGTAATATCCTTTCATGTTCATAAATATAATTTTCCCCGTTTATCAGAAGGTGAGATAAGTTGCTCACTTGACTAGCGACAAGGATAGCTGGACTGCGTGACTGCGGTTTTTTAACAAAAGAATAATGGAATGGAATGTTGTTCGTATTTACTTAGTGATCCGAAACACGTATTATTCTAAAATAGTCCGTGATTGGGCGAGATCTGACTAAGGGACTGTTCAGTTTTTCTTTTGGAGTCATATCCTGAACCTCGCCACTGTGCATGTTAATTTTCACTCGTTTTTCGGACTCTAATCCAATATGCCTAGCGTTCATTCTTAATGTATATATTCCACGAAGTATGCTATTATTTCTGTCCAATAATGCGACAACGTCACCATTGGACCTTGATAATACCAGTTTTTCACTGGTTGGAATCGGCTGAATGGTTTTATTGTCTCCGAACAACAAATGAATATCTTTATCGCTGGGGAAAGTATATCTTCGAATTTCGTATTCCACATTTAGATCTTTTCTGAGCTGAAGCCGTATCAATCTTAGTTCTTCAAGACCAAATCCAGATAAGACTGAAGAAGGACGAGCAACAGCAGGAGACCTGGACCTGGAACGAGGAGAAAGCTCGGCAGAAGTAGAAGATCTGGCCGAAGAATGAGGCCTGGTGGAGAGAAATATTATTTAGGATTATAAATAATATACAAATGATAAAACGTAATAAATGTTATAATAAATCAGGCTTAGATATCCTATTATTAGAATATATATGAAATACATATATTGATATAGTTAAATTTAGTCATTGAATAAATAAATGAAAGAGACCTTGGAGTAGAAGAAGATGGTCCGCTACGAGAAGCGCCGGGTGGACAGACAGACCTTGAACTCAACTCTGCAACAAGAAACAGAAGATTAAATTTTCCTTGCTTATTCTCTTACGAAATATTAATTTATTCGAGCATATTTTTTATCATGAATAGAGGGATGACCTAACCTTATTTCTTCAAATGGAATTGCAGTATTATATGTAGGAGGGTAAAAAGGGATTCTTACACTCTTTCCCCAAGATTCATACAAAATTCCAATTCGGAAGTTTCCTAATATTTCCTGACCAATTTTTCATTTTCCCTGACCATTATACATTTTTGTTGAGATATAAAAACATTACACATATCAGGTCAATAATGTTAGGACAATATGAGTAGGGTGATGTAAAATATTTCTGTTTCTTATGAGTGAGGGGTAATGGGAATTTCAATATCTTACGTAAGAAAAACGTTTACCAAACAAAATAGTAAGTCCACATATATTATGAATTAAAAGTATTGCATTTTTAACAAAGTATATGGATTTTTAATCAAAGAGATGAATTTTCTGCCTATTGAAAAGAATTTAATCAAAACAACTTGAATTCAATCAAAGTAAATAAATGGAATAATTCTTATTGAAAATTGTAAAATTTCAATGAAAAAAAAAATTTTCTACGACAAAGTTGAATTATCAGTACGAAAATATGAACGTTGCACGAAGAAGAATAATTTGCTGCCAAAAAAATAAATTTTAAACCTACAAGATCAATTTTTAAACAGGAAGATTAGTTTTCTACCCAAAACAATTTTTTTCAAATGTACATGAATTTTGAGCAAAATACATGAATACTCAACAACGTATACTAATGTTCATCAAAAGCGTTAAGTTAGAATTGATGAATGTTAAGGATCTTTAATGAAGAATTTAATTTTTAATCAAATAGTTGAATTTGCAACAACAAAAAATTGATTTGCGAACAAAAAATGATTTTTCAAACAAGAAGATTAGTTATCTACCAAAAATATTCATTTTTAACAAAATACACGAATTTTCATTCATATATACATGAATTTCTAACCATATAGTTAAATTTTCAACTAAACAAATAAATTTTCAACCAAAAAAGATGATTTTGTAACAAAATGCATGAATTTTCAACTAACTTCTCATATTTTTGATTAAAAAAAAAAAATGAATTTTCCACTAAATTGATGACCCTTCAACCAAGAAACGAATTTTAAATCAGTAAGATCAATTTTCAAGCAAGAAGAATAACTTTTTACAAAAAAAAAGAATTTTCAACAAAATTGTTAAATTATCAACCAAACAAATGAATTCTCAACTATATTGATAAATCTTTAGGACCCTCAACGAAGAAATTAATTTTCAATCAAATAGTTGAATTTGGGCACAAAAAAAAAGAGTTTTATACAATATACATGAATTTCCATCTGAAAAAGATGAATTTTTAACCAAAGATGAAATAGTTCTCGATTCACAAGCGAGCTGACCTCCTCAGTCCTCACACATTTCGATTCCACATTCCCATTCTTCGTTCCCAAATCAACATTTATTTTAAACGAACAAGTAGCGTTTCAACCAAATTGTGCAATTTTCTACAAAAATAGTTGATTTTGAACCCAAAAATTTTAGCCCTAGGGACTTGTTTCAATAAATTACAATTACAATAAATTACAATCACAATTACAAAAACCCAATTTGATGCATTATGTTACCATTAGATGTTGACACAACAATTTGTTCTTGAGTTGGTATCTTCTAAATTAAAATATTCAGCGCGGATTCCTAAGAGAAGTAAGCCGAATAAATTCAGAATGTTCAAGCTCATATCTACCTCCGTGATAAGCAGGAAGCGTGGTAGGATACTCGTCAGGATGAAATCCGGCAGGATCAAACTCGGATGGAGGAAACCATGCAGGATCATACTCGGCCGGAGGAAGCCTGGCATAATGAAATCCGGCAGGATCAATCTCGCCAGAAGGAGAATTGGTCCTGGATCTTTGAGGAGAATGATATCCATCAGGAGAATTAGAACTTCCGGCACGAGGAACTCCAGGAACAGGGGCGCCATCACGTGAATCCTCGGACTGTAAACTTGAATCTACAACAAGAAACAGAGGATTTCATTTTCCCAAAATACGTGAAGCGAAATGTTAAAATGTCTAACTCTAACATTTATTGGCAAACTTGAAATAGCAGATCAATAATTCGAAAGAAAATTACCAGAAAAATGGAAATTTATTTTAAACAATCTAGGTATTATTCGTTCAATGTCTTGAATTATTTGAATCTTTTCAACGAAAATGATATGTTTAAATATAGATAGCTCTTTAAAAATATATAATTTTTTTACAGAGAAGAAATCAAGAATTAGCGATTAATGCATATAATGAAATTTTTTAAACATAACAGTATATTTGTTATCGGTAATGTATTATAACCTGAAAAAAATAGTTTAGCATATTTTATTAATACCATTACTTGGTATACTAGTATCACTCAAGCTCAAGTCAAGTCAGCACCTCCAATCGAAATTTGAATTTTGAAAAAAATTAGTGGAGCCCAAAATTCGGCAATAAAGCCCAAAAAGAGCCCAAAAAAGCCCAAATTTCTGATACAAAGAAATTTGGGAATTTCGATTGTGGAGATTCTAGCTCGATATACCTCCGTGATAGTTTATGCAAAGCGGTTCAAATACGTAAATAATAACATCAAATATTGTACTGTTATATTCTCAATAAAAAGTTTTCCTCATAAAAAAGATAGACAATATATTTTTCAAATTGATCAATCGGTATTGGGATTGGAGACGTTCCATATGGTACGAATTTCTTATCAATATGGACATTTATCGAATTTAATTTGTTTGAAAACGAAAATTCTGGATTTCCCCAAAATGAATTCATTTTAGGGGAAGAAAGTAAAGTTTGATAGAAAGAAGCAACTGTGAAGAATATACATTATATCGCACAAATTGCGATTTACATATGGCTTAAAATAAGTACTTGAAATTGTAAATACATTATATCATTATATTCACCAATAGAATCGAGAAAAGCCATCAAGGATGAGACGAGAATATAAGCAATCCTCATTTTTTTCTAATTTGACGAAAAATTGATTAATTGAACTATACGTAAAGAATTTGGTTAACAACGCGGCTAATGAATATTCTAGTACTTCATTCGATTTTATAGTTGTTATCTCGTATAGTTTTGGCGTTAAGGTTGTCCTCCAAAGATATTTACATTTCATTCGTGTCGTTCTTATATTCGTTTAAACTGATATCACAATATAAAACCTTTCAAGTTTAAGCACAATTCGTCGTATAGTAAGATTTTCTAATTAAACCCAAATTAAGTTGGGACGGTGATTTAAAGGATTTTTTCAAATTCAATATAGTACTGGCATGTATTATCAGCCAGGAAGCCCTGTCTGCGCCCCCCTCGTTTGGCGCCCCCTAAGGCATTTAAGGGCGCCCAAAAAAGATTATACATATAAACAAATGAATATATTTTAGATTGTGAAGGTAGGATAGAAAATTATATCAAATAATATCCAAGAGTTGCACTACTAGTAATAATGCTACCGTAATATAGTTCTGTCCAATTGCTTTCCACATTTTCTTTAAAATGTATTTCAGTTAAAAAATATATTTTTTTTTAGTATCATTAACTGGGAACGCCCACATATTTTTAAGGGGCATCCCTAATGCATACATTGACTAACCTTACAGATAATACTTTTTTAATATATTAATATATAGTAAATTTTATATTACAAAGATAAAGTGAAAACAATATTTTCTACATGAAGTACAGTTAAATTTCGAAAAGGTTATTAATCATTAATTTCTTATTTAAGTTGGGAGCTGTCAAAAAAGCATAATTTTCTTGTATTTGCACTACCTGTACTTTGCTTTACTTATTGGCATTTCATCAAAAACAATTAGATTTAATAAATTTACTCCTAATGAATGGAAATTTGTATTATAGACTAATTTATTTTATTTCTTCATTTCTCATGAACGTATTCATATACTGATTCCTTCGTTGAGTTACGTAACATTATCCATTATTCACAACTCAAAACTAAATGACACTCGTCATAAGGGTCATCTAATATTTGAATATAGGTAAAAAAATATCCTAATGACAAGTAGCTTCCTTTTCGCGGCAGAATATAATTCTAAAGATAAGAATAAGCGACTTCGCTGAAAAAAAGAAACTTATAAGTGGAAGAAGTTTAAACTGTGAAATTATTCATCAGAATTGGTTAAAACAATAATGATTCTGTTGTTGAAAGGCAATCTATTATGTAAGGATATTAATATTCCAATGAAACGAGACGACTGTGTAGAAAAAACAATTTTCTTTCTTCAAAACTGCAATTTGAGTGTATTTTCTTATGTAAAAATTGTTTTTGATGGACAATATTATGTGTCAAGACATTATTTTTTAGATGAAAATGAATTATCCCGCAGTAAATACATTTTTTTCTAAATATCTGTGATGAAACTAATTCTACGACATTGGGATGACAACCGTTTGAAAGCTTAGATGCTGGCGTTCAATCCGCCTATGCGTTGAACTTATTTTATTGGACGCTTAAAAAAATATGAAGCTTCAAAGTCCAAGGATTGTCCAGCAAAATCATCGTTTAAAAATCAAGCGTGCAACTCGTCGCCAAATCAAGTAGATTATTCCTAACATCTTTTTAGAAATACAAAATCAAGAGCACATTATACTCTTTAAATCTGAAGCAAGAGCACCAATAATTGGTACATGTTTGCTGAGTAATCATAAAAGTTTTTTACCAGTGGTATCGAAATTTCTGTGAAGCTAGAAATACGAGATTCGTCGCTTGCGTTAATTTTTTATCATAACCATTCTTTGAAAAAATAAATATTTGACATTTATAAATAAAGCTTATAAATATATATATTTTTAATTTCGACCTGTAGAAAACAATCGTGTAATTGATATCAAAAGAGGTAATAATTCCCAAAGTCAATTGTTCCCGAAAAAAATTGCAGTCTCCCCCTTGGTAAAGATTTGTCGTAATAATTGCTACTTGATAGACATACACATTGCCAAAGTTTATGTTTTGTCGGAAAACGTCAGATACAATGTCCCATATAATACTCATTATCAAATTCTGAAGATCCTACCGTTATCTTTTAATCACGATAATATCATTAGAAGTAAATCGCTTTTTATTAATAGCCAGGAAAGAATTTGCCTACATTATCAAATTTTGATGTGGAATAATATATATATTCATTAACCGGAATACAAAAACAAAAATTCTTTCAATCACTTTTAATGATTAGTTAAATTTACCTTGAAGATTCGCATCTTCCCTACTTGTCCCAACATCTAGCTTATATTGCCTTTTTTTAGGCGGCGCACTTGGTGATGTTTCTTTAAACGGAGAAAAAAGGTTTATAAATTGTTAATGGTAAAAGTTTATTGGAAATAGCAAAAGTAATTCAAATAATCTATTTTTAAGCTCGCGGTGCTTTCGACATCTATAAAACAATTGTTTTATTGATATTAAAAAAGATAATAATTTCCGAAGTCAATTGATCCCGCAAAAAATTCCAGATCGGTAAACGTCAGAAACAATATCCCATATAATAATCCTTTTTGAATCCTGAAGATCTAACCGTTATCTTTCTATCATGATAATATCATTAAGAATTATCGCTTTTTATTAATTGTCAGGAAAGAATTTGTCTAAATTATCTTATTTTATTGTAGAATAACATGTTAAAAAACACATTTTTATTCATTTGTACTATAAAGAGGGGAGATGATTCGAAAATGGCTCGTGGAATGAGGACGCTTCAGATATATCACTATTTCGTAACTTTTTCCAAAGGCAAAGGTTACAAGGTCCAGAGGAAGACTGTCCACTAATTACTGCTGAAGAAGTGAAGAAAGTTATCGTTAGAACTGAGAACTTTTCAGCGCCAGGGCCAGATGAAATGAACAACCTTGTGTGGAAGATGTTCACTTCTACGCACCAACATCTAGCTCGTGTATATACTACTTTCTTAAACGAAGAACAACCCATCCCGCAGTGGCTAGTGGAAGGACGCACGGTATTGATCCCTAAGATCGGAGATTAGTCAAGTCAAAAGAACTACAGGCCCATAGCTTGTTTAAACACCAGCTACAAGCTATTCACTGGCATCCTAAAATAAACAGGTGTATTACCCAGGACTCGATCAGGTATCGAGGCAATGTGTCCATGGCTTGGATTGACGATCGTAAGACATTTCATATCATGAACCATAAGTTACTTATTGAGCTCCTTAAGTGCCTGGAGGTGTATCCAAAAATAGTGAGACGCAGAACACTGTTGAGAAAAGTATTATTTCATGTCTAATTTCAGGTATTAAATAAGTCTCAGAAAAAACAGGAATGAGTGGTACTAAAATGAGACTGCTGGTGGGAACCCAGATTCATTTGTTTCACATTGGAAATAACAGCATGAGAAGATTTTTCATCACAAGATTTGTCATAACATCTGGCAAAAGACAAATGACTACCAGCTATATCACATATAAGAGGGGGGTCCTCCAAGGAGACTCTCTTACTTCGAAAATTGAATACATCTACCTCTTACCTCTATCTATTGTGCTCCGAGACAAAAGCTCTGGATACCTATGTGGCCCGCCGAATAGAAGAGAATATAAGGTCAACCCCCTTTTATATATGGACGACCTTAAAATCTTTGCTTCCTCGAAAGAGGACCTTTACATCCTTGTGGCGGCGGTAAATAGGTATTCTAAAACGATTGGCATGAGCTTCGGAGCGGAGAAGTGTGCCTACGTCCACCTATACCAAAGAAGACTAGAAACTGCATCATCGCGTGACGACCAGGATGCTCAACTCATAGGCGGAAATACTATTCAACATCTTCGTAATGGAGAAACATATACATATCTTAGAATACGGCAAGCGGAAACCCAACATGTGCGTGTGTTAAAAACGGCCTTCGCAGAAAGGTATCACCAAATTCTCAAAAAAATTTGGGATTCCGAATTATCTGGAAAGAGTAAGATCCAGGTGACCAATAGGCTGGACGTTCCTATACTGCTCGATACGTTTGGTGCAGTAAAATGGAACGTCGATGAGTTGAAGCAGCTTGACCGAAGCACACTCAAAACGATGACAATCCATTGAATTGAAAAGGGCTAGGAAGATAAAGTTTCTATGGATTTCTGATAGCAAGATCTTTTACCGTAATAAAGAAGAACCATCTCCAAGAACAATATCGTCGTTTTAATTAAATATCCTATCTTGGAGAACTTCATTTCAGTTTCTTATTACTCTTGTTTGGATTCTGCCTTTTTCTATTTATTCCTACTTATACGTAATCTGTTTTTCATATCTCGGTTAGTGGTAAATACATTTGCTCAATTGAGGTATATACTACCATTTATTATTAGGTCATGCGGAAAGAAATGTTTCGCACTTTATAAAGGGTTATATTTCGTTTTTGAGCATATCTATTATTTTATTTTTTCAGATTCACGGTATGGCTTTTCACACCACATGTACTAAAGAACTTCGATTTATAAATGTCCCCTTTCGAGTAGTCTGGCTTGTTTTGGTTATCAACTTTTACTGTGACTCTATACTTCACTACGAGCTTCGTCTTCTGGAAAATAAAAACATATCGGTATTTGAACTGTTTATTAATTTCGTGGACAAGTTAAGCTGCTGCCATCTTAATGTTCAGTCTTTCTCAGCATATGTTCTTGAGTTTGAACACTATTTTAGTACGTGTTCATACCATAGTATTGCAGTGTCTGAAACTTGGCTTAAGCCTGACATCCCTTCGAGTGCAATGTTTTTGGAGGATGACACGCTCTTTTGTAGAGATCGAGAGGAGAGAAGGGGGTGGGTTCTGTCTTGATACACAGAAAAGTCTTAAGGGTTTATTAGTGAGAGTGAGTCCACAGGCTAATTATCTTGTAGCTGACCTTTTTGTTGTTGTGCGTATTTCGGGGAAGATTTTCGCTGACTGGTGTTATATACAAACCTCCTAAAGCTAACTGTAGTAGTGAACTCGAATCTAGCAGTTACTCTACGATTCTTTCTATAGTGCCACATAAGGGGCAAAATTCGTCAAGTGTACCCACCTAAAAACTTGTTGTCTCCGATTTTCTTGAAAGTCCGCGAAATTATTGTCCTAGTGAACCTCTTTTAATTCCCCAAAGAGAACGTCTTCAGTACAACGGGTTGTCAGCACACAGGGGCTCAAATTTTCAACATTTTTCTGCGCACGCTGATACTCAATTAACCATAACTTCTACGATAATTATCCAAATTCACTTTTTCATGGAGGTTTTGGAAACGCTTTTTCATCAGCTTTACGCTAATTGCAATGATTTTAGATTTAAATAATTTTTTGAGTCTCATTTTTCAATTTTAATCATATTTTTGAGTTTTTCTTCAAGTGCGGCCGTTAATTTTTTTTCCAAAATTATGTTTAAAAGAATGCTTGACTTTCTCCCTTCAAAATAAGCCATTTTTGAAAGTGGGGCAAAAGAAATTAGTGGAGATTTATAACACTTCTTGCGCGCGGCTTCTGCGTCGCAGTGCAGCTAGTCGCAACGGTCACGACGTATCGTCTATTGCGGACTTATTTAATTTTACTTTATATCATTTGTTCGTAAAATTGTTATTTCTGGCTCGAACAAAATTTGAAATGAAATGAAATTTATAATTCGCGGTGATTCTTTAGTGTGAGTCCCCTCGCCGCTCACATCGAAAATTGAGTCATATAACTTGCTTCTTACACTGTAGATGCACTTCTCGTTCTTCTTTGCCTCCCAGTTTTTTTTGGAAAAACATCACATACCATTGATGTTGAATATTTTATAAACATGAGAGTTAATTCAGCAGAGGGAACGAAGAAGTGATATTTTTGTGTTCCGGACACTGTGCTTGCTGATGCGAATCTCCTCTCAAGTCTTTGGGTAGTGATGGCGTGATTTTGTTTGGGACTAAAGAATACTGAAGTTTCAACTAAATTTTCCTTAGCCTATTGATACAAGTTGTACCTTTTTTTAAATTAGGAGAAATTAAAATTACATTCTCAGCTACTAATTTCTTAGCCTTTCTAGTTCGGCTTTCGGAAGCGCCAAATTCTTCAGCCAATCTTCTGCGGCCCCAAGAATTCGGAACAAGAGTTAAAAGTAACACTTTTTCAGAATTACTTGCAGATTTTTTGAATTTTTCTTTTATTTGTCCAAGAATATCCATTCCGGCGTAATGATTTTTATCAGAACAATCTTTTGTAAATCTTTCAAACTTGAATGTTGAAGGATCGGGAAAGATTTCGTCATTTCCCATTGAAATATCATTGTCGAGAATAGGAGGTGCATTGTCGTTGATCACTAAAGCATCTTTGATTGTTGGATCAGTATGAGAATACAAAGGGGATAGCAATGCAAATTGACATATTTCTTTTCTGCAATTTACACACAGTTTTGCATCGATAGGTATACTGGGATACTTTTTTTGAAGAATTACAGAAATTGTTCTCAAACTGCACGGATCACGCTTGTGTTTTCTTGCTTGAATATTGAACTATTTTCTTGAACATTCGTATTTGTTGTTGAAAATTACTTTTCTTAAATGAAATTTTAACCATTCCATTTCTGGAAAATTGAAAATTGATCGTTTTTAATCAAAAACTGAACTATTACATGTTTTGTTTAAAGTTTATCTTTTTTAGTTAAAAATTCAACTAATATATTTTCCAATAAGAATTATTCATCGTTTTTGGTTAAATATTCAAATCCTTGGTTGAAAGTTTAATTAATTTGTTAAAAAATCATTATATTGGTTGAAGATTTAATTATTTTGTTGAAAATTGATTGTTTTCAGTTGAAATTCAGTGTTGAAAGTTCATGTTTTCGAGTTAAAAATTCAGCTGTTTTGTAGAGAATTCGCCTTTTTGACTTCAAAATTAAAAAATTTGATTGTAATTTTTTTATCTTTTGACTGAAAATTATTTCTTTGTTGAAAATGCAACTGTTTGGTTAAAAATTAATCTGTTTTGGTTGAAGATTCCATTATTTTGGTTGAAATATCAACTATTACATTTTTTTATTGTAAATTCATATTTTTTGTTCGAATTGAAGTGTTTTTGATTTAAAATTAAAATCTTTTTTGGTTGAAAAATGAGCTCTTTTGTTAACAAATTATTTATTTTTTATTCAAATTCATCATTTTAGTTGAAAATTCATCTCTTTGGTTGAAAAATTAAATATGTTGTTGAAAACGTTGTTTTTAAAATTATTTATTTTAATTTAGCAATTAACTATTTGGTTAAAAAATCAACTATTATGTTGAAAATTTAATTATGTTGTTGAAAATTCAACTATATGGTTAAAAAGTAATCTTTTTTGGTCGAAAATTCAACTGTTTAGTTGAACATTTGTCTTTTTGGATAGAAAATTCGTCATTTTTGATTGAAAATTCATCTTTCTTGGTTGATTATAACTGTTTTTGATTTAAAACTAAAATCTGTTTTGGTCTATTACTATTGTTACTCTATTACATCTATAGTTATACTTGTCTATTACTATTAATTTTTTCATTGAGAATCAATCTTTTTTTTATTGAAAATTCAACTACTTGGTTTTAAAATAAACACTTGTTAAAAATGTTTTTATTATTTCTGTTGAAGATTCATCATTATAGTTGAAAATTCATCTCTTTGGTTGAAAGATTTGGTTAACTTAAGATTTAACTATTCAATGTTTAGTTGAAAATTTATCTTTTTAGTCGAAAATTCAACTATTTGGTTAAAAATTCAACTATTATGTACTATTATGAAAATTCAACTATTTTTTTAAAAAGTAATCTTTTTTGGTCGAAAATTTAACTGTTTAGTTGAAATTTCGTCTTTTTGGATAGAAAATTGATAATTTTGGATTGAAAATTAATTTTTCTTCGTAAAAAAGTTCTTAGGTGAAAATTCATCTTTCTTGATTGAAAATTCAACTGCTTTTAAAAAAATTCGCCTATTTGGCTTCAAGATTCAAGCATTTAGTTAAAATGCAACTGTTTTTGGTTGAATTTCAATCTTTTTTCTTTAAAAATCCGACCATTTGGTTGAGAATTCATCTTTGTAGGTTGAAAAATTGAACTACTTGGATACAAATTTTAATATTTTGTTGTAAATTCGTATTTTTTGTTTGAAAATTCAACCATTTGGTTGAAAATTAAATTTCTTCTTGAAAATTCATCTTTTCTGGTTTAAAAGTGAACTGTTAACTGAAAATCTTAAAGAATTTCATTATATTGATTTATTGTACTGAGTTTTGAGAGCATTTCGTGCTGTGAAGTCTGACTGTTGTTACAATGAGTCTTTAAAATGAATTTAGAAACAATAATTTTTTTGTATTAACGGTCGGGGAAAGTGAAAAATTGGTCAGGGAAAAGTCAGGGAATTTTGAAACTGGGATTTTGTAGCAACCCTGATGAATGATATCTCTGAGAAAAATTTAGCATTGAATACTAACGGAGAGGTGTTTTTCCAAAACTATCCTTGAAGCTTTCCCAGACTGAATAAGCAGCTTCGATATTCACAGTGGGACCAATCATGTCTGATCCATCATTTGACATCATCCAAGCCTGATAAAGTCTATCCCAGAGTTCTACAACTTTCTTCTCCATCAATTCAGCCTTGGCTGGTTCCAAATCTTTCACAAGATTCTTCACCCCATCAGAAATCGCACTTCGACCATAAGTGTAGGCATTATCAAGAACACTGTTGACAGACTCTTCCCATTTTTCGGGCACCCAATCAATATCCGGATTGTTCATCAAAGATGAATTCACAATGTCTCCTGTGATTTGAATCAAATGCATTCCTTCAGCATAAACCTGTTTAAAAAGAAACTTTAATAATAGAAAGCTTATAAAGTAACAGAGATCACAGCGGTTCAGTAGTTCAATTTAAAGTGCAACAGGGGATTTCATTTATTATTAAAAACTTTTTATATCATATGAGTATCTCGTAAATCTCGTTTCTAGTCACTTTTGTATTTAAAAATTTCTTTTTTAGCTAGCTTTGAAAAATTTGATGAACACTTCAGTACTTTCTACTGATAAAAATACATCAGAAAAAATTCAAGAACATCAAAAATTGAAAAATATATAAAAAACATAATTGTAAAATATTTGAATTTTTCTGAATGTATTTTGATCAATAGATAGATTTTGGTTCGTTATTCTCATCAATTTTTTTCTCAAATATTCTTTTCAATTCAGAACTCTGAGTTGTTCAAAGTATTTTTTAAGTAATCTAGAAAGAAATAATTTGAAAAGCACAAAAATTATGTAAAAATGTACTTTTTCTGTTTTTGCTTCACCTTTCACTATGCTTCTGATATATTTTTTTAAGTTGAAAGCTCTCAGATCATCAAAAACTTTTTAAATGTCAGCTAAAAAAAGATTATAGAGTAAAAAACAGAAATTAACAAAATTATTAATCACAGAAATAACAAAAATATTAACATTAATTTTTTTCAAATACACAGTTTGCCAACATGTAAAACCAAGCCATAAAACAATCAAATCCAAATTAATTATACTTTATTAGAGGGTCCTAATATACACGACTTTTCTTCATATTATTTTTGATTCCCAAAACTTTTCTCTGATAATGCCGTTTTACGTATTTTATTACATTAAAATTGAATCAAAATTTTAATTTATTTATCGCAGGCTTGATTTTTCGCTGAATTAATAGATCTTAATCAGAAAGTTCAACTATTTTTGGTTGAAAGTTTATCATTTTTGATTGAGAATTCATACTTTTTGTTTAAAAATTCCATAATTTTAGTAGAAAAATCAACTGTTTGGTTGAAAACTAACTTTTTGGTTGAAAATTCAACTGTTTTGTAGAAAATTAATCTCTTTTGGTTGAGAATTCAACTATTTTGTTGAAAATTCGTTTATTTTTTGGGTTCAGTTAGACTATTTTTTATTTAAAATTAAACCTTTTTAATCTATAACATTTTTCGTTGAAAATTCACCCTTTTTTACTGAAAATTCAACTATGTACTTGGTTGAAAGTCAAACTACTTTCTTAAAATTTTATTTTTTTAGTTGAAGATTAATAATTCACGGTGAAAATTTACTTCCTTGATTAAAAATGTACCGATTTTGTTAAAACTTCGTCTTGTTGGGATAAAAATTCAATTATTTTCGTAGAAAATAACTTTTTTCTTGAAATATCATATTTTCGGGTTGAAAGTTCAATTGTTTCGTAAAAAAATACAAAACTTGGTTAAAGGTTTGACTACTTTGTCAAAAATGCATTTTTTTTAAGATTCATCATTTGCAAATTAATCTTTTTGGTTGAAAATGTTACTATTTTGTTAAAAATTCAACAATTTTGTTAAAAAGTCGTCCTTTTTTATGAATTCAACTGTTTACTAGAATTTAAAACTTGTTTTGGTTGAAGATTCATAATTTTATTTGAAAATTCTTCTCTTTGATTGAAAATGTATCTATTTTGTTGAAACTTCCTTTCTTCGAGTCAGAAATTCAACTATTTTCGTAGAAAATTCCACTATTTGGTAAAAAAATAAAAAAATTTTATGAGGTATATTTTTGGGTTAAAAGTTCAACTATTTTATAGAAAATTCATTTTTTTACTTGAAAATTCAGCAATTTGGTGGAAATTTAGATTTGTTTCTTGACTGAAAATAATATTTGCTTGAAAAATCAACTACTTTGTTGAAAATTCGTCTTTTTAGGGTGAATTTAAATGTTTTTTATTCAAAATTAAAATCTTTTTTGATTGAAATATCAACACCATTGCATTTCTCGTTGAGAATAAATTTTTTTTATTGAAAATTCAACTTCTTGGTTAAAAGTTTAACTACTTTGTTGAAAATATATTTTTTTAAGATTCATAATTTGAAAATTGATCTTTTTGGTTGAAAATGTTACTAATTTGTTAAAAATTCAACAATTTTGTTGAAAAATCAACCACTTTGTTAAAAAGTCGTCATTTTGGATGAATTCAATGCTTTATTTGAAATTAACATTTTTTTTTGGTAGAAGATTCATAATTTTAGTTAAAAATTCATCTCTTTCGTTAAAAATGTACCTATTTTGTTGAAAATTCCTCTCTTTGGGTTGGAAATTTAATTATTTTCGTAGACCATTCCACTATTTGGTTGAAAATTAACTTTTTTGTTGAAATATGTTTTTGGGTTGAAACTTTTGTCTGTTTCTTGACTGAAAAATTATATTTTCAAAAATCAACTATTTTGTTGTAAATTCATATTTTTAGGTTGAATTCAAGTGTTTTTGATTTAAAATTAAAATTTATTTTGTTGTTGTTGAGACATCAACACTATTATATTTTTCGTTGAGAATTCATCTTTTTTATTGAAAATTTAACTACTTGGTATAAAGTTTACCTACTTTGTTAAAAATTAATTTTTGTCTAGAAGATTCATCATTTGAAAATTAATCTCTTTGGTTGAAAACGTAACTATTTTGTTAAAAATTCAGCGACTTAGTTGAAAAATTAAACATTTTGTTGAAAAGCCCTCTTTTTAGACAAATTCTGTTTATTATTTGAAATTAATTTTTTTTGCTAGAGTCATAATTTTAGTTGAAAATTCGTCTTTCTGGTATAAAATTAATCTTCTTTGTTGAAAACTCATCTTTTTGGTTTAGAATTCAAGTATTTGGTTAAGAATTCATCTAGTTTGTTCAAAATGCAATATTTTTACTTGAATCATTATGAATTAAAAGCATCTGAATTTGGATTTAATATTAGTGCCTACATTAATTTTATTTACAAAAACTTATTCCTCTATTTTCGTCAAAAATCTCCTTATTTCCCCAATTTTTAGAGCATTTTAGTCTACGAAACTTGTTACCTCTATAAAGATGTTTTTAATCTGCAACTACAAAATTGATTAATCTTTCTAAATCTAGTACCAAAAAAATTCGGAAAGGAAAAAAGTAGGTAAAAATTCTCGATTTGAAGTGCTTCACGGAATTTTTCAAATTTAAGGGAAAGAAACGGGATTAGGTAGAAAAGGAGACTAACTGTGATCCCTGAATTAAAAATAATGATCTGTTATTAACAAATTGTTTCAACGATTGACCGACGATTATAAATCTTCGTTCCTCACCTGCATCGTAATGAATATCGTAGCACAAACAGTAAAAACCAGTAGACCCAGAATCACAGCAACAGTAGCAACAGAATCGACAGATCCCTTCAAAATTGTCGTCAACTTCTGATCAACGATTATGATAACCTTATACAAGCCTCTAACATGAACCGGCAGCAAACCATCGAGTCTCTCGCCACACCAATTTTTCACATTATCAATAACCCCTTGGATTCGTCCCTGGATTATAGTCCAAAGACCGAAGTAGTTGCCTAACTGTTTGATGAAATAATACGCTATCGGGATGACCAAAACGTGAAAAATCCATTTATGCTTCCAGAGAAGCATCCCTGCGCAAGCATACATAGTTCCCTTCATGTACTTATCCGTGTCAACTTTATCGTCTTCGATATCCAAAGACATTCTCAAATCAGCTCTTAATTTCTTTAAGAAATGCCTCTCGGGCACAGTAGTTCTCATGATTGGTGTCACGCTGGCAGAAGATTTTGATCCCCGAAGTATGAGCGATTTTGCAGGATCAGCATCGACTGTAAGAGCTTTCGATAAATCTTTGAGCTTTGGTATAACTCTAGGTTTATTTTCTACGGGAGTACTCGATGCGACTTCTGGATTTTTTTCATCCATGGAATCCATGGATTTGATATTTGCTTCTAACACGTCTTCGAATGCATCATCGTTATCTGGGGATGTTGGTATATCGATTGAACCGGGCCAGTGGGTTCGAGAGTCGTTTCGTATTAAATTGATTGCTGCTTCCATAAATGAGAGGCAGTTGCCTTCTAATTCTTGGCGTTCTAGGACTGCTAAAACTTCATAAATGAAACCAACGACGAGGAGGATTTGCAGGGTGCAGAAGACTATGACTGGATATGTTCCCAGGATGTTGGAGATGTAGAGACTGACCAGCAGCCAAATGACACACGAAGATAAGTGGAATTGTAGCGAGTTCTCTGGCCTCCAGTAGATGTAGAGAACTGACAAGTAACCGGCCAGGATCAAGGAAATCTGGAGAAAAAAAATCGATTTTTTACATCCTAATATCCTTATTTCAATTTAATTTCACAAAAGTAATGAAAAGGTTATTAAAATCTCAGGCCTTGGTCACATATTGAGAAGTTCGAAATAGTGTCAATAGTAGCATGAACTTTGAAAAATAGTGGCGAAATAGCGTTATGCAATTTTTTAAATATTAAATTGAGAAGTTCACCATTTCTTAAATCTGGTATAAAATATACATCTCCCACAAAATCACAGGAAATCCTTTTGAATCTTTTGAAGTACCCTAACAGCTTTTTAAATCCCTTGAAATCATATTATTAATTTTGAAACACTATGGAATCCTTAAATCTGGTGAAATCCAGGTGGCAGCCAAACTTCATTTTTAAAATTCCCTGATTTTTCGTTGACTAATTCTGATCATTATTATTTAAAGACCAAAATTCTAATCTTGTAGCATTTTTAATATACCTAGAATTTTTTATAAAAGAAATAAAATAATTTTAAATTTAATTTATAAATTTTTTATTTATTATTCTCAGGGCTGCAACAGACTAATTTACTAATTTCTAACCGAAAAAGGGACTAAATGTGACTAACGTACATTAATATTTTTGACTAATGTTCTTTTGAATTCAAAACAATTCGAGTTAAATTCAAAAGAATTAAAATGAATTGGAGAGATTCAAAAAATTGCATTGATTTCAGTAAAATTGAAATGAATTTATAGGAATTTAAGGGAAATGAGAAGAATTTTATGAAACTCATAAAAATTCATAGCGAATTAAAAAAAATGCAAGTGAGTTGAAAAAAAAGGATGAAAAATGTATTGAATTCAGTAAGTTTGAAATGAGTTTAGAAAAATTTAAAGGATTTCAAAAGAATTTGATAAAATGCCAAAGATTTCAAGGTTAATTAAAAAGACTTCAGGAAGAATTTAACAACAATAGTTTTTAATTCAAAAAATCTATTCAAATTTAGTAGAATTGAGCGAATTTAGAAGAATTCAAGAACATTCCAAAGAATTGAATAGAATTTAAAAGAATTCAAGATAAATTAGTAAGAATTCAGGGTGAATGACAAATAAATTGCAAAAAATATTTCTAAATCTCTTCAGATCTTTGAAACCCTATAATATCCCGTGAAATTCTATGATATCTGATCATATTTTCTCAAATCCTGAAAAATTGATTAAAAAACCTGAAGCACGGTAAAAAATCCTTACTATCATTAAAATCTTTGGAAACCTTATAAAATACCTTCGAATCTTTCAAATATTTTATAACCGTGTTGGTCTTGTAAAATAGTTCCACATCTTTCAAAATACTAGGAAATTCTTTACAACCGCATGAAAAAATTTTTAAATCCCTTAAAACCATTAAAATCCTTGGAAATCATTTGAGATTTTTGTAATCTCTTAAAAATGCCTTGGAATCTTTTTAAGTACCCTAAAATATTTCAAACCGTTTGAAATCTCTTCAAATCATTGAAATCAATAAAAAATTCCTTGGAATCTTTTATAATTCCCAAAAATTTTGCAAATCTTTTGAAATTTTTTCAATCCCTTAGAACTTTTTAAAGCTCTTAAAAACTCCTTGGAATCCTTTAAAATATCCAAAATACCTCAAATACTTTATAACCTTTGAAATCCCTTGAAATTTTGTAAAGCTCTCGAAAATTACTTGAAATTATTAAAAATACTCTTAAATCTTTCAAATTCTTTGGAATCGCTTCAAATTATTAAAATCTATTTAAAATTCCTTGGACATTTTTAAAATACCATAAAATATTTCAAACCCTTTTAAATCCTTTGAAACTTATTAGAGCTCTTTAAAATTACTTGGATGTTTAAAAAATACCCTAAAATCCTTTGTAATACCTTTACATTATTAAATTAAAATATGTTAAAAATTCTTTGCAAACTTTTAAAATACCCTAAAATATTTGTAATTCTCTGAAATCTTTCGAAATCCTTTGAAACTTTTTATTGGTCTGAAAAATTCCACGAAATTTTTTAAACACCATAAAATCTTTCAAATCCTTTGTAATCCCTTCAAATTATTGACATCTATTTAAAATACCCTAAGATGTACAAATTTTTAAAGCCCTTGAAACCTCCTTTGAGTTTAAACAATACCCTACAATTTTTTTAATTCTTTGAAATCACTTAAAATTATTTAGATCAATTGAAAATTCCTTGGAATCTTTTATAAGATCCTAAAATTTATAAAATTTTATAAAATTTTTGGAAATACTTTGAAATATTAAAAAATTTGTGAAGTCCTGACTTTTGCCTTTTTTCCAAAATCCCTGACTTTCCCTGACCAACAAAATTCCGCGACTTTTCCCTGACTTCAAAAAAAACTTTGAAATCCCTGAAATCCGTAGATAACCTTTAAAAATCCCTAGAAGTATCTTGAAAGTTAATTTTATTTCATAAAATTTATTCCCATTAAAGTTCTCTATAAATCCGCTGGAATCCCTTGAAATATTTTAAAATCATTGATATCCTGGATACCTTTATAAAATCCTTTTAAATTTTCTGAAAGTCTACAAAATTCTCTGAAAACTTTTTAAAAAACTTTTAATTTTCGTTAAACTCCTTAGAATATTTTAAAATACCATAAACACTTTAAAATTCTTTGAAATTCCTTAAAATTTATAATATCCCTTAAATCTTGTAAAACCCCTAATAAACCCACAAAAATCGAGTTAAGCATCTTGAAATCTGTAATATCTTTAAAAATTGCTTAAAAAATAATGAAATCTTTGAAAACCTCTGAAATCCTATAAAATCTGATGAAGCCCCTTTAAATTCCTTGAATTATTTAATATTTTCCGAAATGCCTCAAGGAATTACCGAATTTCATTATTTCAAGTGAAACCTTTTGAAATACTCTAAAAGCTTTGAAATACATTGAAATCGTTGAAATCCACTGTAATCTATTAAAAATCCTCGAATTCTGTTAAAATCCTCTGAAATCCCTTGAAATCTAACTATAGAAATAAATAATAATAATCTTTTAATTTATTTTTAAATTCCATGAATCCCTCTATTGTAAAATTCCTTGAAATCCTCGGAAATTTGGTAAATTCCTTGAAATCTTCGAAATCTTTTAATTCTTCTGAAATCTTACGAAATCATTTAGACTTCCTTAGAAATTTGTAAATCTCTTGAAATTTTCTATAATTTCACAGATTTAATTGAAATCTCTGGACATTCATAGAAATCTTTTGAAATACACAAATTTAAATATTTTGTCTGCCGATTTATTTAAAGTATTCGTTTAATTTTATTATTATTTTCCTAATGATGAGATATCTTCTAATTTTTCCTACTTTTTTATAGCAACTTTATAAAATGTTTATTCAGGTAAATGACCCAATAATCGTGACGCTCTCAATAATCGTGAAACTTGGTTATAATTTGAATATGTATTATTAAAAAATATATTAAAAGTAACATTTAATGATAAAACCTGTTTATTTTTAGCATTTTATAATAGCAAATTGAAATTAATTGCATTAAAATTAAACAAAAAGCAAGAAAAATAGAATTCCGATTACTGGGACTAAGGTCACGTTTGAAGTTGAAATATCTTCTCGAAACGTGTAGTATCTTTTAAATAATTTTGACAAAATGCCTTCATCACATGGCTCCTTTTATAGATAATTTTGATAGCTTTCAACCTATTTAAGAGAAAAAAATTAACTCTCATATAATTAACATTAAAAGAACAATAAAAAGGAAATAAAGTAGAAAAAACTAGATTTTGTAATAAAAGAAAAAATTCCCGATCCTAAATAAATCCTTTGAAATCCATAGCATTTTCTTTAAATATTTAAAGTCCTTGGAGATCCTATAAAATCACGTCGGTCAGGTAAAATCTCTACAAAATCCTTGAATGATCTTGAAATTTGTAACATCTCTTCTTCAAAAATTTTGAAAATTATTGTCTGAGAAGATTTATTATATTCCACATTCAAAACTGAGAAAATAAGTATTATAAAAGAATTAAATAAATTGAAAATTGTGTGTTTTATGGGGGTTGTTGCGTGACAGAAAATTGTATTTTGCCATTAAGGTTAAAAAAGCGTTTTTGCACTCGACTCTTCTCTATTGTTTATTATTTTTGGATAGACTTAAACGTTTTAAATATTTAAAGGAAAAAGTATCAAGCCTTTTTATACATACCTAAGTAAAATTCAATTATATTTTTATAAAAAATACACGTTTATTTAACGGAAGAAAACTAAGAATAAAATTCAAGTTGAAAACAACATTTTTTTATTTTTTTTTAGGATCAAAACTTTTAATTTGCTTTTGAACTACTCATAAATTATCAGCAAGATGCTTTCTTTAGATAAAAATTTTCATCCTGTAACAAAAGTTTATATTTTTAAAAATGTATTATTCTTATGGCTACTACAGCCTAATTTATTTGTAAAATGTGACCTATTTAAATCGAAAAGGTGACTATTGAGCATTAATAACGTGAATAATGTTCTTTTGAATTTGAAACAATTCAAAAGAATTCGAATCAGAAGATTTCAAAACAATTCAAGTTAAATTTAAAAGAAATTAAACGAATTGGCAAAAATTAAAAAATGCCATTGGTTTCAGTAAGATTGGAGTGAATTTAGAGGAATTCAAGGAAAATGAGAAAAAATAGATGAAATTAATCGAAATTCAAGGTGAATTAAACAATAATTCAAGTGAATTGAGAACAATTTAAAAATATCATAAAATTAATTTAATTCAGTAAGTTTGAAATGAGTTTAGAAAAATTCAAGGATATTCAAAAGAATATAAAATGGTCTCAGAATTCAAGGTGAGTAAACAACATTTCAAGATGAATTAAACAAAAACTAAACAAAAAAATGTTAATCCATTAAATTGAGTAGAATTGAATGAATTTAGAAGAATTCAAAAAATTCAAACAGAAATTCAAAGAATTCAAGAGAATTAAAAATAATTCAGGATAAATTAATAAGAATTCAGGGTGAATTCCAAATTAATTCAAATTAATTGCAAACAATATTTCAAAATTTCTTCAAGTCTTTAAAATTCTACGAAATCCCTCTACAATTTTTGAAAAGAAATACTTCGAAATCCATTAAAATATTATAAATTCCCGTGAAATTACATGAAATCTGATATTTTCTAACTCCTGGAGAATATAATAAAATACCTTGAAGGCTTTTAAAATCCCTTAAATTTTTTAAATCCTTTAAAACATTTTGAAATCCCTTGAAAGTTTTTAAAGCTCTTAAAAATTCCTTAAAATTTGTTAAAATACCCTCAATCTTTAAAATTCTTTTTAATCAGTTCAAATAATCGAGAAAAAAAAATGGAAAATTCCTTGAAATCTTTTAAATTATCCTTAAATCTTTGAAATTCTTTAAAATCTTTGGTAATACCTTGAAGTATTTGAAAATCTTTAAAATCTTACGAAATCCCTCTTCAATTCTTGAGAAGAAATTCTTTGAGGTCCAATCAAATATTAGAAATTCTCATGGAATTACATGAAGTCTGATGATATATTCTAAAATCCTGGAGAATTTAGTAAAACACCTTCAGAGCATTTAGAATCCCTTAAAATCACTGAAATCCTCGGAAATCTTATAAAATCTACCCCTCGAAAAATCCGTTGTATGGACAATGGACATGGTTCATTCTAATTCTGAAACTGAATTAACATCAAGATTTTCAACTAATACTTTTTATAATTTTTAAGTTAAATATCACAACAAACTTTATACTTTACCAGTCTATATTAGGGAAGAAGAAATAAAAAATTTATTATATATTATACAATTCAAGTTAAATTCGAAAGAATTTAAATAAATTTTTAAAAAGTTGTAAAAATTGACAAAATTCCATTGATTTTCGTAAAATTTGAATGAACTTAGAGGAATTTAGGGGAAACGAGAAGGATTCGATGAAATTCATAAAAATTTAAGGTGAGTTTAAACAAATTCAAATGAGGTTAAAAGACTTCAGGATCAATTAAATTAGAACTTTAAAAAATTCAAAAAAATCCATCGGATTAAGTAGAATTGAGTAAATTTAAAAGAATTCAAGTGAATTAAAAGAATTCAAGCGAATTAAAAAAATTCAAGAAAATTCTAAAGAAACCCTACTAATTTCTAACCAAAAAAGTGACTAATGACTACAAAACCCTTAAAAATAATTCAAATGAATTAGAAATAATATTAGAAATCGAAAAAATTCCACTGATTTGAATAAAATTGGAGTGAATTTAGAGGAATTTAAGGGAAATGAGAAGAATTCGATAGAATTAACAAAAAATCAAGCTGACTTAAAAAGCAATCTAGTGAATTAAAAACAATTAAAAAATATGAGAAAATCATTGAATTGAGCAAGTTTGAAATAAGTTTAGAAAAATTAGAGAGAACTCAAAAGAATTTGATGCAATACCTAAAAAATTAAAGTGAGTTTTAAAGATTTCAAGATGAATTAAACAAAAACTTTTTAAAAATCCATTCAATTGACTAGAATTGAGTGAATTTAGAAGAATTAAAAAAAATGTTCAAGAATTTGGGATAAATTAATAAGAATTCAGGTTGAATTCCAAATCTCTCCAAATCTTTGAAACCCTAAGAAATACCTCACCTCTCTTAAATAAATTCTTTAAAATCCACTAAAATATTACAAAATTCCGCAAAATTCTATGATGATGATTTCAAATTAAATAAATTATTTAATAATTCCTTGGAATCTTTCAAAATTCCCTAAAATATTTCAAATCCTCTGACCATTTTATCAATTGATCTTCAGGATCAATTAAATAAAAACTTTAAAAATTAAAAAAAAAAATCAATTTAATTGATTAGGATTGAGTAAATTTAGAAGAATTCAAGTGAATTAAAAAAATTCAAAAGAATTTAAAAGAATTCGGGATAAATTAATAAGAATTCTGAATGAATTCCAAATCTCTTCAAATCTTTAAAACCCTATGAAATACCTCACTTCTCGTGAATAAATTCTTTGAAATCCACTAAAATATTATAAAATTCCGTAAAATTCTATGATGACATTTCCTGAAATCCTGGACAATGTATTAAAATACATTGAGAGCTTCAAAATCCCTTAAAATCATTGAAATCGTATAAAATCCTGCGAAAACTTTTAAAATAGTTTAAAACCTTATAGGTCCTGTAAAATCGTTCCATATCTTCCGAAATTTTAGAAAATTCTTTATCCTAAAATATTTCAAACGCTTTGAAATCCCTTCAAATTAATGCAGGGGGTCTAGCGTTTCTTTAAAAAAAAAATCAAGGACTTTTCCAGGTTTTCCAGGAAAAAAAATTTAATTTTTCCAGGTACCTTTTTTTACAGTGAAAAAATACTTTTCACGAAATAGTAGAATTTGTAGGTCTAGTAGAACTAAAAAAAAGTTTCATATGCGAAATTTCTTTTATAGCCTCAAACTCTGATTTTATGGTAAAAAATCCAAATATCCCAAAAATTCCAATCCAATAATTGTTTCTATTGATATAATCAAAGTGAGTTCAATTCGGCGTGTAATGAACTTTTTTTATTAGAATTGAGTGAAATTGACTGAGTTAACGAATTTCAAGCTAATTTACGTTTAGTTTTCAATGAAATATTTAAAATTTCAACGTAAGAAATGAATTTTCAATCAAAATCATTAATTTTCTACCAACAAATATGAATTTTCAATCAAAATCATTCATTTTCTACCAAAAAATACGAATCTTTAACGAAATACGTGAATTTTTAAATAAAAAAGATCAATTTTCAACCAACTAAGTAGATTTTAAAATAAAAAATGTTTTTTTAACCAAAAATAGAATAGTTAAATCCCCAGTTTAAAACATTGATTTCACAACAACAAAAAACGAATTTTCATGTGTACATGATCTTCCTGGCATAAATCCACTTTGGACTTCCCATATCTTTTCTTCTGTAATTTCCATTACCCTACGAAATTCAAAAAAATTTAACGAATAGTTTAATTTTTAACCCAGAAGATGAATGTTCTACCAAAAAAGATAAATTTTCAACAAAGTAGATGAATTTTTGACCAAAAAGATTAAATGTCCATAAAAAAAAATTTTGAGGAGAAATGGATTAGTTAAATTTTCAGTTAAAAAATTAATTTTCAAGAAAAAAACTAACTTTTAAACAGAGAAATAAAATTTGAACCAAAAAGATTAATTTTTATAAAAATACGTGAATTTCAACCAAATATTTTAATTTTTAATGGAATTTTCAACCAAAGAGGTTAACTTTCTACCAAAAAAGACAAATTTACAACAAAATAGAATAATTTTCCACTGAAAAAGATAAATTTCCAACAAAAAATAGAATAGTTTAATTTTCATTTAGAGATATAAGTTTTTAAGAAAATAAAATACAATGTGAACGAAATAGTTTCATTTTAAACCAAAAAAATGAATTGTCTACGAAATATTTTTATTTTTAATGGAATTTTTAACTTAATGGTCGAATTTTCAACTAGAAAGGTTGATTAGTAACCAAGAATATTAACATTCTATCACAAAAAACAAAGTTTCAACAAAATAGAGAAATTTTCAACTGAAGTAGGTTGATGATCGACCAAACATGATATAGTTAAATTTTCAGGTAAAACATTTATTTTCAATAAAAAAACTAATTTTCAAGTCGAAGAAATTGATTTTGAACAAAAAAGATTAATTGCCTGCCAAAAAAGATTAATTTTATACCACAAAAGACAAAGTTTCACCAACATAAAGAAGTTTTCAACCAAATAGTATAATTTTAAACTGAAGAAGATAAATGTTCAACCAAATATGGAATAGTTAAGTTTCAGTTTAAAAAATAATTAACAAAAAATATTTACAAAATACTTAAATTTTGAACAAAAACCAATTTTTCATCAATTAAAATAACAAATCATCAACCGAGAAAAATAAATTTTGAACAAAGTTGTTCCACGTTCAACTAAGTAGTTGAATTTTGAACTAAAAAAGTTTTTTCAGTCGCTATTCACGATTAGCGAAAAACTTGAGAAGTCAATCAAATAGTTATTTTAGGCGAAAAATCCTGGATCCAAAGTCAAATTGGCAGGATGATTCGACCAAGAACTGATCTAAATACCCTGTAAAATCCAGATTTTTCTGTTTTTTTTATGAGGTATTCATCTTGAAAAATATGAAAAAAAACCTCTGAAGTGTAAAGTTGTGAAGTGAAATTTGTCATATTACAGGATCAATATGTGAAGAGAAGCTCAAATTTTCAATAAAACTAGCAAAGATTAACCGTTTGTGTTAACATTTGATTTTCAAAATTATCATTTAAATGTAAAAAATGCGATGAAAATATATAAAATGTTTATTTTTCAGCGACTGTAAAAATACCATTTTGGCTGGTAACAATGAAGTTACTGGTCCTCATGTCAAAAATAAATTGAAATACTGTTGTATGCATGTTTCTTCATTAAATAAAGTGTTACATTATAGATCTTGCATTTTTCTCAGTTTCATCATGAACATGAATGACATATTTTTCTTACTCTTGACCTTCAAAAATAAAATGTTGCTATAAAAACGAAATAGTTCAGTACAATTATATGAAAAATATTTCAATAAAACGCGGTATATGGAGCCTTATTGAAAATTCGAATCAAATTCAAAAAGTTCAATTTAATTCTACCTTGATGAATAGTTCATACGGAAATACCTCGAAAATGTATTTTTTATGTTTATTAAATGTAAAAAAATATTAAAAGTACGGTGTCAGATTATTACACTAATATAGAGTCATATTTTGCAAAAGAAAATATAAACTGTCAATTTTAAAGAATTTTAAGAAAGCGAAAAAAAATTATGTCATTCATATTGAACTTACTGAAATTATCTTGCTATAATAAGGAAACTTCTGTGAATCATGTACAATGGGGTGGTCCAAATTTTTTTCTTGAATTTTCATGCATATCGTTTGGAAACTTGTTTGAATCCACACAAAATAATTCCATTTTTTTAATTTTGAAAAAAATGATATTAATAGGTGACCCAAGCTCCATGAAGTGTAACACGCATTTCCCATAAGAAAAAAATACGTTTTTGTAAATTTTATTCAGAAGTGTTAATATTAGTTGAAACGGTTTGAAACTCAACGTCATAATTAGCCATAGAATACGAATAAAATATTACTTTTTAAATAGTGCCCCATAAGTCTGTTTTACAGGGACCCAAAAAAACCCCATAAGTGAAAAAAATTGCTTTGGCGTTATTTATGATATTTTTTGCGGTTCTTGAAATGGAAATTACTTTTAACAAATAATATACTACTTTCTATCAATAATTAGACGTTTACAAAAAATGTTTGAACAATTTATTATTGTTGTAGCAATTTTCTCGACGAATAGAGGAACAAAGTCGCGGTTTTTTCAAAAACGTTCCACTTTCTGTCCAATTTTGAATGAGAGTGAGGTAAAACTTAATGATTATTCACAAATATAATTGTTGAAACAATTAATTATTATTTATAATAATATTCTCTTGGAATACTGCTAGAAAATTGCAGTTTTTTCAAAAATTTTCCATTTCTTGACCATTTTTCAGTTAGAGTGAGGTAAATAATTAATGAAACTTAACAATATTTATTTTTTAAACAATTTATTATAGTTAATAATATTTATTTTGAATAATGATGGAGAGTTGCAGTTTTTTTCTGAAATTTTCAACTTTTACCCACTTTTTACTCAGTAAAGTAATAAATAATCTAAGTTAACAAACAGACATGTTTAAACAATGTATTATTCCTTATAACTATCTTATCTGAGATAATTGCTAGAAATCTACGGGGTTTTCTTTAATTTTAAACTTTTTGTCCACTTTTCACTAAGAGTGTTATAATAATGAATGAAATTTAACAAACATAATTGTTTAAACAAGTTATTGTTTTTAACTATATTCTCTTGAATTGATGTTAGAAAGTTGCAGGTTTGTCTGAAATTGTCAGCTTTTCTTTGATTTTTTTTTCACTTCAAGAAGACTTTGAGTAACTACTTCAAGCAAAATTTACATTTAATATGATCCATATAGAAAATTTGAAAAATATTTCAAATATTTGTTTTGTATCAGAAAAATTTGTACTCTGTCTAGTTTTTATTTCTTATTTGTTCATGACGACAAAGGCGAAGCAAAGTTGAACATTTCAGGAAAAACCGCAACTTTCTAGCACTTATCTAAAAAAAGAGAGTTATGATTAATAATGAATTGTTCAAACAACTATGTATTAGTATGTATGTATGTATTAATATATGAGAAGATAGCTATAAACAATAATAATTTGTTTGAAGAATTATTTTTGCTAAATGAAATTGAATATTAATTCACTCCAAGTGAAAAGTGGACAAGAAGTGGACATTTTTTGAAAATCCGCGTCTTTCTATCTCTATTCTAAGAGAAAATTGCTAAAAACAATAATAAATTGTTTAAAAAATGTATTTGAATATCGCAAAACCCATTTTTTCACTCATGGGGCTTTTTTGAAACCCTATCGAAGAAATTTCCGATATGCATGAAAATTCGATAAAAAATTTCCAATGCATTTTTGGACATTAGTGTTCTAGTTATTTAAAAATTAGTTTTATTCAGTAAGCTATTATTTCGATAGCTTTATTTGATGAAAATAATTGCCGAGATAATGTTAATATGAAGAGAGTTTTATCGAGTGAGGCACAAAGGAGAGAGTAATAAAAAGCCATCTGCCAGAAATAATACTGATCCGTCAGATAGGTAGCCTGACAGTTCTAATTTATTTTTTTTCCTTTTGAATTTAACAGACTCGGAAGGTGTACTATCTATGTAATGCCAATGTAGATGTGCCTGCCACAATACCGGATTTTTTGCAACTCTTTTTCCTCGTACAAGGGATCGCACGAAATAGAGCTGGAGGAATCCGATTTTCTGCTGTTCAGGCTGCCCAGGCAGAAAATGGTGTAAAACTATTTCCGTGGTCAATGCCAGGAATAGAGGCAATGGCAGTTCTTTAATAATAGAAATGCCAGGAAACGGATTTTGTTGAAGTTGTCTTTAAAGAGCAGAAAAAGAAATTGAATTGATCCAGACAAAAAGCTCTAAGAACCATAGAGTTCAACTATAAGTATAAACAGTTTTAATTAAAAGAATTCTTTTCGCAACTTTTTTTTATTTTGTTCTACTCTTTAGTTTAGTTTTTCTTATAGTTGATTTCTCTTTTAGTATAATATTTCCTTTCACATTTCATAGATCGTCTTTCCTGCTTTCTTGTGTCTCGAAACTCTACAGTGCGAAAGCTCTTTGAATTTCAGTTCATGATAGCAAAGCGTTTTGTGTCGCCGAGACGGTAATCTGTTTAAAATTTCGCTGCGTAAACGCGACAGTAATTCCTTTTTGCGTGGAGAGCTTAAGATTTCAGTAGTGCAACTGCATCACCTTGTGAGTAAGAAATCCGATATTTAATGAACATCATGTGTCGACGTTTGAGTGGCACCATTTCTGAGACGCGTGCTTATAAATTGAATTTTTTCGAAGCCCCAACATAAGAGGGATTTTGTTGGAAAATTTTAAATAAACATTAAACTCATTTCCTAACTTCTTTCTTTGATCTTTTGTAGCTACACAGAAAAAATGAGGGTTTTCATGCTGTTTTATAAGGGGAGACAGCCAAATGGGGAACATTAGTTTTGGTTCATAGTTTTTTAAATGAAAGCTCTGTATAAATATCAATATATATAATAATAATAATATAATATAAATTTTGCCGAAGCAGTAATATCCCACAGGCCATATATATAGTTTGGCAGAAAACACTTGGTTTTCATAATTTTTTAAGATTATTAAAGGTACCAGCGGATTTAGTGAGAGGCGATTGGGGTGGTCGCCCCCTGAGATTTAAGAAACTAAATATACAAATGTGAAAATTTGTATAGCAGGTACATACAGTACTTAAAGTCTCTTAACACTCTTGACAAATTTGAGCTCCCTGATTACCCGGATAGCAAAAAAGTTTCCCTAAGTATTCCGGGAACCTTCCTGGAACATTTTTCAGAATTTTCCGAACCTTCTATTGGAATATTCTAGGAATGTTGAGGGAAACTTTTGTGCTATTTGGGTAGCAGACCTTATTTTTAGGCTGTGACTAGTTGTCCCGAAAACTAATGGAGTTGGAAAAGAGGATGGACTAGTCGACCCGAATTTTTGGGACGACTAGCCAAGCTTATGAAAAATATTGGACTAGTCATCCCGAATTTTGGGACGACGAGACACTTCGTTATTTTTAGTTTATTTCCGAAAATTTAAACTATGTAGCCCCTTTCGTTAGAGATCGTAAGTTTTGACCACCCAACCCCTTATCCAACGTGATTTTTACTGCATAAATTTTATTTGAATTGAACCAAATAAGACGAATTTTTGACAAAATACTTAAATACCCAGAAAATTTTGTTTTCAGTTAATAAAGAAAAAAATGTTATCAAAAATGTAGAATTTTCGAGTAAAAACACATACATTTTTAACCGAGAAGATTAATTTTCTACTATAAAAGACAAATTCTCAAAAAATATATAAATTTTAGACTTTGAAGTGAAATTTTCAAGCTAAGATGACCAACTTTCTACAAAACAGTTGAATTTGCAATCAAATAATTGCATTTTCAACCAAAAAGAACAATTTTCAACCATAAAATACAAATACATACATTTTTAACCAAATAGTTACATTTTCAACCAAGAAGTTTATTTTTTTACCAAAAAAAAAACGAAGTTGAAAAAAAGATATATTTCTAACCAAATAGTTGAATTTTTAACCTAGAAGATTAATTTTTCATCAAAGAAGACGAATTTTTAATAAACTGCATACATTTTCAACCAAATAGTTGAATTCCTAAATTTCAAAAACCAATTTTGAACAAAAAATGAAAAAGTTAAATTTTCATTTAGAAAAATTAATTTTTAACATGAAAAAATAAATCTTCTACAAAACAGTAAAATTTTCTATACAAAACAGTTGAATTTTCAAGAAGAAATTTCATTTTGAAGCAATTGGCTAAATTTTCAGTAAAAAGATTGGTTTTTACCCCCAGAAAGGGAAATTTCAACAAAGTAGTTCAATTTTCGACCACTGAGGGGAACTTTTTACTAAATTTATGAATCTTAAACCAAAAAGACTAATTTTAAAAATGTACATAGTCCAACTTTCAACCAAGGAGTTGAATTCTCAGCCCAAAAATATAAATTCTCAATAAATACTTGCATTTTCAACAAAAAAAAAAAAACATTTTTCCACCAAGAAAATTAATTCTCTACCAAAAAAGACGAATTCTCAACAAAGTACATACATTTCTAACCAAATAGTTGCAATTTCAACCAAGATGATTTTTTTTGCCAAAAAAGACTAATGAAGGAAAATTGATAATTGTAACCAAATAGTTGAATGTTCAACCAAGAAGATTATTTTTTTTTAACAAAGAAGACGAATTTTTAAGAAATTACATACGTTTTTAATCAAATAGTTAAATTTCCAAACTAAAAAATCAACTTGACACCAAGAATGGAAGAATTAAATTTTCATTGAAAAAAATAATTTTCAATATAAAAAAATGAATCTTCTACAAAACAGTGACATTTTCTATGCAAAACAGTTCAATTTTCAACTTGAAAATATGAAATTTCACCAAAAAACATTATTTTGAACCAAATGGTTGAATTTTCAGTTAAAAAAATTAATTCTCACACTAAAAAAGGGAAGCGTCAACAAATTAGTTTAATCTTCAACCAAAAGAATGAATTTTAAAAAAAGCAGTTTAACTTTGAATCAAGAAGTTGAATTTCCAACCTAAAAAGTTGATGTTTTATCAAATAAAAAGATTTTAAGTTTAAATGAGAAACAATTAAATTTACTCAATAATATTCATTTTCAACAAAGTCTTGCACTTTTAACCAAATAATTGAATTTTCAACCAAGAAGATTGTTTTTCTATCAAAAAAGACGAATTGTGAACCAAATAGTTAAATTTTTAGTCTAAAAAAGATCAATTTTGAACCAAAAATGGAATGGTTCACTTTTCATTAAAAAATAATAATTTTCATTTCAAGAAAGCGATTTTTTGACAAAAAAGTCGAATTTTCAACCTAAAAATATGAATTTTCAATTAAGAATTTAAATTTTCTATCAAATTGTTGAATTTTCAAGTGAAAAAGAAGGTTATTTCTACAATACTTTTGAATTTCGAACAAATATGCTTCAAATATGCACGTGCTTTCAGGTTCTGTTATGAATGTGAACAATATAATTGAAAAATATAAATGAAGTGGAATTTATCGCCTTATTCTATTCCATTTGAGAAGTTCTCCTAAATTACTGGGAGAGCCCTTTCAAATACATTTATGGAACAAATTCACAGTCGCCCTTACCGAAAAATTTTCTGGAACCGCCCTAGATTTGAGAAAACTAAAATTCATATGTACTTGGTGGTTAACCCTTTTCAGCTAATATTCTTACAAACTGATTATTATAAACTTATCTGTGTTCATATTCATGAACAATGTCAAATATAAAAAACAATTGAATTGCTTGCAATTTTTGTATTGCCCAAAATGAACCAACTGTGTTTCAATTTTGTTTCAGTACCGTCAAACCACTTAAGGTGGTTTTGACCGGAATCTGGAATCAGTTTAAGCCTTAACTGGTTCTAGTTTCTGGTTAAAATCACCTGAAGTAATTTAAACTATCAATTTAGGAATGTCCGAATTTACCCCATATGTCCGAAATTATCCCGTTTGACTGTAAGTTTTACCACCATTTTCATGTTCGAAATGAAGTTTTATTTTTAATTATAACTGATCGCTCATTTTGATATCTAATATTAGTTTTGCTGATAATTAACATTACACACATTGTTCTCAAATAAGCCGAATGCAAGCAATGTTGCGTTTGTCGATTGATTGTTTCATTTCAACAGAGTTGGTACTAGACATTTGTACTCGTGCATAGGCGTAGCCAATGTCGTTTCTACATGTGCAATGTGCATGCTGTAATCAGAGAGATGCGACGGTCGTTAACGCTTGCAACTATCGTGACCAATTTAGTACGAGTACATACAAGGTGTTCAGACTGAATTTATTTGGGAATCTATCCGTAAGGGTACTTAATAATAGGGCTTTTCTACAAAGTTCAATCCAAACACACATTTCAATTCTCTACAGCCCGTAACCTCAATTTAACTGTATTCGAACTGAATTTAGGAAATTCAAGTTAAAAATTCATTTAGTATATTTTACGTGTATTAGGAAAGAATTTTAGGTTTGTAGTATTCGAACTCCTTTTCGTAAATTCAAGTTGAAAATGGTTTCAGCAGTTTAAATTTATATTAGGAAAGAATTTTATGTTTGTAGTATTCGAACTGCTTTTCGTAATTTCGAATTAAAAATGATTTTAGCTGATTAAATGTACATATATTAGGAAATAATTTTATTTTTGTAGTATACGCATGGCTTTTCTTGAAGTTAAGATAAAAATTGATTCAGTACATTCAAACTGTATTGGAAAAGAATTTTATGTTTTTAGTATTCGAACTGCTTTTCGTAAATTTAAGTTAAAAGTGGTTTCAGCAGATTAAGAGTGTATCCGAAAAGAATTGTATGTTCGTAGTATTCGAATATGTTTTCGAAAATTCAAGTGCAAAATAGCCTCAGTAGGTTGAAAGTGTATTCGAAAAGAATTTTATGTTTGCATTATTCAAATTCGTTTTCCTTCATTCAAGTTTAAAATCGTTTCAGTAGATTGAAAGTGTCCTCTGTAAATTTTAATCAGAAAGAAATGAGTCACTTAATCAAATAAGTGAGGAATTTCATTGATGAACAGTGAAATCTCACTGATTCAAATTTAGAGAGTATTAGGCAATAATTTTATGTTTGTAGTATTCGAACACCTTTTCGTAACTTTGAGTTAAAAATAGTTTTAGCAGGTTAACAGTATATTAGAAAAGAACATTATGTTTGTAGTATTCAAATTGGTTTTCGAAAATTCTAGTAAAAAATGGTTCCAGTAGATTCAAAGTGTATTGGAAAAGAAATGTTTGTAGTACTCGAATTGGTTTTCGTAAATTCAAGTTAAAAATGATTTCAGTGAATTGAGTGTGTACTATCTAAATTCAAATCAATGAGAAATATATCAGTGACTTAAATTAGTAAGAATTTTCACTAAGTCACAACGCAATCTCACTGATTTAAGTATCTAGAAATGGGTTTTGGAATTATATCAGTAAGGATCTTAACTCAGGAACAATTGAATCTCACTGATTTAAATTTCGAGAGTATTATGAAAGAATTTGACGTTTTGGACATTCGAGCCGGTTTTCGTAAATGACGATTAAAAACGGTTTCAGTAGATTAAATGTGCATTAGAAAATGATTTGATTTTTTCATTATTCGAGTTGATTTTTTTTGCAAATTCAAGTTAACAGTTGTTTCAGTAGATTAAGAAAGAATTTCATGTTTGTAGTATTTAAACTGCTTTTCGTAAATTCAAGTTGAAAATTGTTTCAGTAGATTAAACTTGTATTAGGAAAGAACATTATGTTCTTAGTATTCGAATTACATTTAGTAAATTCAAATTGAAAATGGTTTCAGCTGATTGAACTAATTCAAATTTCAAGAGTATCATAAAAGAATTTTATGTTGTTATTATTCGAATAGGTTTTCGTAAATTCAAGATAAAATTAGTTTCAGCAGTTCAAAAGTATATTAGAAAAGAATTTTATGTTTATAGTATTTGAACTGTTTTTCGTGAACTCCAGCTAAAAATGGTTTCAGCTGATTAAAAGTATACTTGGAAAGATTTTTATGTTTGTAGCATAAGAATTGCTTTTCGTAAATGCAAGTTAAAAAGGATTTTAGCAGGTTAAAAGTGCATTTAAAAATAATTTTATGTTCTTATTATTCTAATTGGTTTTCGTAAATTACAGTTAAAATGGTGTCAGTAGACTAAAAGCGTACTAGAAAGTGATTTTTATGTTTGTCGTATTCGAGTTGATTTATCGTAAATTCAAGTTAACAGCTGTTTCAGTAGATTGTAAACGAATTTTATGTTTGTAGTATATGAACCGATTTTCATAAATTCGAGTTAAATATGTTTCAGTAGACTGAAAATGCATTAGAAAAAGAATTTTGTGTTCGTACTACTCGATTTGGGTTTCATAAATTAAATTTAAAAACTCCTTCCGTAGATTTGAACCATGTTAGGAAAAAGGTAATGTTTGTATTTTATACCCAATACAATTCAGGAAATTTTGAAAAGAAGACTGAATAAAAGAAAAAATATGCAAGTGGCCCAAATCGGTAATTCGACTTTACTTGCGATGAAGCTAATGTGGCGCAATTTACCGTGCCACCTTGTACGTAATGAAGGGCTTAACTTAGTGCTTCCCTCTTGTTTCTCTCGATTAACGTATCACAGATAGGGAATTGCTCTGGGATTTCGAATCGATGAAACTTGAGTTCAATAGAGCACGCGTCTAACAAAGGGATGTATCCTGAAAGGCCGACATACGATCTCACAAAGCTACGTATAAATTTCTGCCTGGTTGAATGATGCTATTAATCACGAGAAGTAATTAACCAAGCGTCTCGTCATCCTTATCCTTGCGCATCCAGCACTCGCTATCAAGATTCGGAACACACACAACACACGCGCGTGCACGCGCGTATATATATGTATAAAACTAATTTTCATTCATAAAATTGCAAAATAAATCCATATAATTTTTATTAAATATGCTTGAGATACACAATATTAACAAAAATAATTCCCATCAAAGAAACTGCAACAGAAATTGTCAATTTAAAAATTAATGCACAATTAGGAGATTAAAAAATATACTTTCATTCGTGTAAACCGTACCAGTTTTATATGCGGCATGAAAGCACTGAACTGAAAACAATTAAGTTCTTTAATTACGTTATGATTTTAACGAATATTTTCGATCTCTCTACTGCAGGTCGAATTTTTTTTATTGCCCAGTTAAAAAATAATAAAGTCATACAACTGTAACAGTTCTACTGAAATGAATTATTGAATAGAGTAAATGTTTAATTTTTTACTGAGATTTCATGAAAAGAAAATGTTATAGGCTCGGTGATATTCAGAAGTGAAAGATAAGGGATGATTTTAAATAATTTGATAAATATTCTCAGCAATTAATGTGAATTTCTTTTTCAGGTTAATTGTTGCTAATAAGTGGGATAGACAAAAGCTTTTAAATATTGATATAGAATTAAATTTTTTTTCTTCTATTTGTTAAAGTCATTACAGTAAATGTATTTTACCTCCTGTAGAACTAGCACAATACTAATTTGTATTAACAGAATGGAATCAAGTAGTTATAGTTTCAGTGCTACTATAGAAATACGATTCCATTTCGATTGTCGTACATTGACGCATCATTATAAGTGCATCGAATGAGCATTTTGCTTTAAATTTCTACAATAGAAATGTTGGAAAGGGCTAGTAATAATGCCTCATAGAATGATATAAACATTAATATTGAATAGACATTAGAGCATTCAATTATTACGTGAATAATTAACAAAAACTTGTACTTCAATTTTACTATAACATAGCATATGGTATTAGTGACCAATTCCATTTCAAATCATGCAAAGAGGTCTCACTTATGGTGTCAGAATGAGTTGGTATTTGGACACATCATTCTAGAGTAAAAATAAGAGGATACGTATTTCACCGATTGACAAAAATGTATTTGCTTATCATCTTCAATAACTTGAAGATTACGACGGATAGCTTGAAAATTGCTAAATATCTCGAAAATCTCTTGGAATATTTGAAAATGACGAAAGTGGTTCTTTCATTTTAAAATATGATTCTAGTGACTTTATTTGAAAAAAGTCACTAAAATGAGCTTCTAAAAGAAATTCGTTACCTAAGTTTCCTTCTTGTAATAATTTGTTTTAAACATGCTTATTGAAGCCTGTTTTGGCTGTTGGAATTACTTTTTATACCATTATAAACATTGTATTATTATTTGTTTTATTTCTTTTTATTAATTAATATTTCATATACCGTACGTCCAATAAATACAGAGTCGAGGAGTTAACCATTCTTCAAAACTTTCATTAAATCTTTAGGAATCCCTAAAAATCTTAGCAATTCTTTCAAATTTCATGAAATATTTTGAAAATTTGATAAATCTCATGAAATTATTTAAATTATGTGGAAAATCCTTGAAATCGCTTGAAATCTTCCAAATCCGATAAAAATCCCTCATAATCCCTTAAAATCCGTGAAAATCCTTTAAAATGCTTAAAAATCGGTCAAAATCTTTTAAATTCCGTGAAATACTTCGAAATAATACGAGATCACTTGAAATCTTTGAAATCCATTTAAAAAGCATTGAAATCTTTAAAATCCGTCGAAATCTTTCTGAATCTCTTGAAATCCCTCAAAATCTTTCAAAAGCTATGGAAATTATTGAAAATTAATTAAAATAATTTCCAATATTCGGAAATCGCTTAAAATTTCATTGAATCTTTTGAAATTTTACGAGATCTTCTAAAATTCGCGAATATGCATTCAGACTCCGATTTAAGTACGGTTTTGGTTCTGACCTTCGATTTACATGGGGTTCTCCGAACGTGAACATCAGGGTCGTATGAACATTGAGAGTGAGCTGACGCAATATGACGCAGTTCTTCAATTAGGCCGTTAGGCTACTGCACTTTATCGCCATAGTACTGTTTGTTTAGGCATCACTGAACACGGTACATCCTCCCGCGGCTTCTCTAATCCGTAACCGCCGAGCGGCATCAATTCTCGGAAAACACAAATCGGATTTTCTAATATCGGGGTCCGAGTGTACTTTTAAATCTTTTGAAATCTCTCAATATTCTTTGGCATTCCATCAAATCATCGAAACCTCCTTAGATCTCTTAAAATCCGTTAAATTTCCGTAAAATTCTTTGAATTATTAGAAAATTATTTGAAATCCCGTGAAGTCACATTAAGCTCCCCTAAAATCCTTCAAAATTCGGTAGAATACTTCAATATCTCTTGAAATCCCTTGAATCCTTCAAAATCCTTCGTAATCCACATAAATCTGTCTTAATTAGTTCAAACCCCTCAAATTCCGTCGAAATTCTTCGGTACCTCTTAAAACATTATACAATTTTTCGAATCGTAAAATCCTTTGAAATAATTAGTCAAAGTAGGTGCCACCCACTAAAAAAAGGGTGTCCGAACCTATTGAGACGTTAATTAAGTCGTTCAAACCTCCGCATTTCGTACTTCCCCTCCTTTACTCACATTACGTTCCCCTACTTTCCTTCTCTTCCTTACTTCCTCCCTCAACCCAACGCTTCGCTTCCCTTTCCCAACTTCTTCCTCCTCTACTTCACTCCCTCCTCACTTCCCCAGCTAATACTGTCCTTCCCCACCTCCCTACCCCAGCCTTATTTCCCCTCACTACCATCACTTCCCTCCTACACTTCGAATCATTTCCCCCTACTTCCCACCTATTCCACTCACCGCCCCTACTCCCCACTCACCACTCACTTCTCCGGCATGCACTCCCCTCATTCCCCTCATTTCACCTACTTGCCATCACCTCATTCTACCTCACTTCCCCTTCCACCATTTCCCCTCACTCCACCTTCTAGGTAAGAAGTGCAAGGCTCGGAAGGACACTTTTGTTATTCCCTGAATCCTTGTAAAATCCCTTGAAATCTCATGAAAATCCCTAAAAGCTTTGGAAATCTCTTTAAATTCCGTAATAATTTTTTCAAAGAGCGTTAAAATCTCTTGAAATCTGTTGAAATATTTTTAAATTACTGGTAATTTTTCAAATCTTTTGAAATCCTTTGAAATCTTTTGAAATCTTGTATACACTAGAAATAATTGATATATTTGGTAAAAAATATGAAATCCTAATATTTGGAAGCTCTCTTACAAAATGCAACAAGAATAAATAGCAAAACTGCATAAAAGGTCGATCACCTTTGATTTTGTTCAAACTCACCACTTTTATGTATTTTTTTTTTTATTCTGAACACGAATCTGCCCGAAAAAAGCGTCGCTCTCTTACCGCTTTTGTGATATTGAGATTTTTCTATAGAAAATTTCGATTTTTTTATTTCGTCAAAACTTATTCACTTGATGTATTCTTTTCATCAATAATGCAAATAAACGGAATACTTCCTCTGAACAACGCTCCACAAGCACCCATCCCCCCCCCCCTTCTCTCATCCAAAACCGGTGGAAAGTGTTTCTGAGGTACCTCAGAATTGTAAATTACACCCAGTCGTGATCGCTTCGAATTCGAAGGCACCCCGACCCCTTTTCCAGCTCCCCCACCCCCATCATACCCCCACCAAAATTTTATTGATTTTGACCTGTCATTTGAGACTATTTCGACACAATTCTACAAGGTCGTGACTTTATTATCAACAATGTTACATAATGTTAACACTAGAAGTACCACGTGAGTCATTTTTGACCCGCGTCCTTTGGTTACAATTTTGATCCATGTCCTTTGGTTACAATTTAGATTCTTCCTAAAGGTACTGTAAAGATGGTTTACACCCAAAACACCACCTAAATACCAATAAAACAGCGGTTTCCTACTGTGGGTCAAAAATGACACATGTGTGGTACTGCAAGGGCTACGGCGAACTGCGGTACTTTTAGTGTTAAAGTAACGTTAAGCTAAGGTTAAAGTAACTTTAACTAATTTAAAAAAACTTATGTATGTGATTAGATGTAAGGTTTCATTAAGGGCATGTGACAGACATAAATACCTACGTTACCGACCTCACTTTCTCGATTTTCCGAATTGTCTTCTGAATCTAAGAACTTTTTTTGTGAATAAAATATCGGGGCGAAACTTTGAAATATACACCAGAAGACAGTAAACTACGTTAACGTACTTTATTCGAGGAGGAGTTTCGCAAAACACTATTTTCGATTAAATTAAAACTGAGTGCATTTTTATGCAATTTTTTTTAACATAATTACTTTTTTTATAAGTGAAATATCGGCTTCAAACTTTGAGAAATGCAAGAGCCGACAGTAAAGCTCGTTTATGTTCATCATTTTAGTATAAAAGATGCAAAAAGAAAAATTCCAACTAAATGTCAACTCCAATTGCCAGTTCGGACGGTATTCGCGATGGTGTAACAATCTGTGAATGATTGCTATTGATGCGAATATTTGCCGTAGAGGCAGCATCTCACGGAGGTGTAGAGAAGCGCGAAATATTTAAAAGCAAAATATTCAATTTTAAAGAAACTATGCAAAGAATGAATATTTTGGAAATTATTCAATAATTAATTGTTTATTGTAGAACGAATTAGAGAGAGAGAGAGATTTGGTATTTTGAAGGCGAACTGACTCAGTATTTTAAGAAAATTTCATAATCAAATGCGCAGCTAAATTTTATTGCTTTGCACGTGTTCTGGAGGAACATTGTTTGTTTCAGGCCTTATATTTTTGCTTGGTTTAATACGCAGAAAGAAGCGCGAAAAGAACGTGCCTCAATTGAATCTCAAAAGGAAGTTTACTTGAAAGGGTAATTAAGATTTTGAAAACGCAATTCGAGATGTTGCGTAAAATAACCAATAGATAATAAGAGCCTTGTTGGGTAACTATTTCCAACTGGAACTTTAGTTGATTTTAGCGATGCAAAGATTTTTATTACCATTAATTATTTGACGTTTTGATGGTGAAGAGTGAAATAATATTTAGGGGAGAATGGATCGAACGTGTTCAATGGAATTTTGTTTTTGCAAACTAACTAGGTTGGGTTACATCGCAGGGTGTCGAAAGGCTTAGATCATGCTTTAGTCAGTTTGGGGGTACTAATTTGACTTTTGATTGGCTGTACGTGTGAGAGTGAATGAGAGTAGGATTGCACGTGAGACCTATGGATCGCTGCGCGATCCGGGAGTCCGCGAACACCATCGATTTCCGAGATCAGGTTTTGACTGACTCGCGACGCGGAACCTTTGACTCCGATCTCTTTGGATTTGTAAAATCGAACTTAGAGAAATTCTAATTTCAAATCAGTGGTCAGAATATATTTCAATTTTAATGCAGAACTGTTGGTGTCTCATTGAATTTATCCTTTCTCAATATAATAATTAGATATAAAATAAAAACTTTTATTCTAATTCAGTTTTATAAATAATTAACTGCAACTGGACCTGGACTTATGCATCGATGGTTTCGTCAATTCGAAGACCGGGCGAGAAGAGTTTCTACTCTCAGTGTGGAAAAAAGAACCTGAGTTCTAATCAAAGAGAAATTTGATTTTCGCGTCAAAGTATTCCTGGATCGTTACAGGACATTTTTCTGGTGTCAGAAGTGAGATTCCATAAACACGTCGCGGAGGAATCCAAGAACCAAAAACGGATACAGTGATTTTGTGTGACGTGTTTGTGAAAATTCCTGGTGTTTTTTTTTAATAAAAAAACTCTTGTGAGAACATTTCAAAAATAATTTTTTTTACGGACTAAATGAAAGGAAAAACATCGTGGTAATTGAAAAAATGTTGTGTGACCTCAGTTTTGTGAGTGCAGTTGACTAGAGATTGTTTATTTGAAGATTTATTTAGATTTTCAAATTAATTAAATGAGTAAAATAATGTTGAGAAAATTGAAAGTAATCAATTAAAATTAAAATTTATTTTATCAATATAAAGTTAAGAATTTAAATAAGAATAAAGTTAATTTATAATTTTAATTGAAAATTAATGGTGTTTGGTATTGAGAAAAATAGTTTAATTAAATTTAAATGTTCAGCTAAATAAATAAGTTTAAATAAAAGGTAATTTTAGTTTAAAATAAGACCATGCTAATTAAATAATGTAAAATGAAATACTTCAAGTAAATCTTGTCAGTCAAAATCTCTGAAAAACAAAATATTTAAAAGAGAAAAGGGAAATGAGCTTCTGACTGAAAGAAAATTAGTCCAGTTGGTACCGAAATCTTGCATATATTCAAGAGGACATCGAGGGATTTCCCGGTGGAAATTGAACGTAACCCTGAAGAAGACGAAGAATTCCTTTGGAATTTCCGTATCAATCTGAAGCCAGCGTGGGAATCTGGGTGGAAATCGAACGTAGCTCAGAAGAAGATCCGAGGATACGACTGCGGAAGAAGGATGTCAAGGACGGAAAAACAGGACGCGAACACCCCCTCCAAGTTTTTTGCTGACATTGTTAGTTTCTCAGGGGTTTGCAGACGGTGGTTGCTGAGACCACGGGTCAAAATCAAACAAAGCATTTTCTCTCAACTACCGCAGGCTATAAGGATTGGAAGCCAAGGGTCCAGGATCATCCTGAGAGAAGTAAGAAAAATGAAAATGGATTAGCTGTTCTCCGAAGAGGCTAGCTCGCGAAATAAGTGACATATAGTAGAAATAGTGTACTTATGTGTGAGAAAGTGTGGTTGATTTCTTTTATTGTACAATTTTGAGCAATTTCGAAAATTATAATTATATAGCTAGCCATTTCTTCAAGAACTTCCAAAGGTGAGTCGATTCGCAAAAATTCTTTGTTATGTAAACCAGTCTCTCTCTCTCTCTCTCTCGTTTTTTTGTTTGGTGAATTTAGCCGATAAATAATTGAGTGAATGTAATTTCGGTTGAAGATATATTTTAAATAATAAAATGATAAACGAAAGTGAAGCCGTGAATGATACCATGGATGGTACTAATGCAAATGGGGGTGGTACCGGCAGTCGTGAGACTGCGGAGGCCTCAACTGGGTCAAATCAGTCACCCGTTACAAATGTGTCAGGCGTAAAAATAAATTCGGAAGGCATAACCTCCGAACTCCGGGTATAATTACGACACCAGTCACAGCATCTACCCCGATGTACTTAAACCAGCCCCCGATATTGTCAGGAGAAATTCGGAACTTGACCCGAGAAGTTCAGGCCGTTGACCTGAACCGAACTGTAGTAAGCCCATCGCAGACGGCCTTAGGAGTAGGGCACACGAATGTGAGGGGATATTTTTCGCCAGGAATTACTTTAGATGAGTCAGGATTACTTAATCAATCAGCATCAGAACCCCAATATCCGATTCCATTCAAAGCTGCCTTAGAGTTCTTACCTAGATTTTTTGATGGGGAAAACATCCCTGTTAGTCGGTTTATCCGAGATTGTATTCATGCCCGTAATTCAATCTCTATTGGAAATAGACAGCATCTATTTTTAATAATTAGATCTCGAATTTCAGGAAGCGCATATAATGCATTATTGGATAGGGAAATATATACTCTAGAGAAGTTGTTAAAACACTTCAAAAATATTTTTACAGAGCATAGGAATTTAAGTCAGTTAAATTCAATCCTTGCCACAGTTGCTCAAAAGTTCAGTGAAACGGTACAAGATTATGGCGATAGGGTTAGTGATCTCTTAAAAAACATTATTGAGTTAATTGAAGAAAAAAATGATGTTGAATATTCAACCCCAATGATTAAATCAGCTAGGGACACTGCTTGCGAAAATTTCATAATGGGGTTAGATCCTAGAATGGTTCTAAGGGTAAGAATGGAGAAACCGCGAACTCTTCAAGAAGCAATTATGGCTGCAAGGTCAGCTGAATGGAAGTTAAGTATGCGAAAGACCTTTCTAAAAATAGGGAAGCTGAAAAAGGTGGAAAAAATTAAGGGGCAGCATCAAGTAGAGGGAAGTCATACCAGGGTAATAGATTTAGGCCATATAAAGGAAATGCAAGGGCGTATGCAATAGGAGCTGGAAGAGAAAAAACTAATGAGGGATTGAATACAAATGACCAAGGATCACGGGGTAGGGGCAGAGGGGGTGCAACTGCCGGACGGGGAAGAGGGAGAGGCGGGCAGCGAGGAGCCCCGTCGCAAGTGATCTGTCGTCGTTGTGGCGTGCCAGATCACTTCGAAAGGGGTTGTGCTATGCCTGCCCCTCAAACTTCCATAATTTGTCGGAAGTGCACCAAGACAGGGCATGTAGCGAGGGATTGCCCGAATGACGGTTCCTCTCCCCTCTGTTTTCGATGTCAACAACCGGGATATTTTGCACGGAAGTGTACAAAACCATATGGTGAGGAAAAGAAAGGAAAATTTTGCAAATATTGTAAGGCGAATGATCATTTAATAAATGAATGCGAGAAACTGGCAAAAAGAGTAGATGAAAATAGGCAGAATAAACAGAGCTCTTTAAACGAATGATAAGTTCATTGGATTGGTGTAACGACGAACTTTCATTGGAAATTACGCACAGTAGACGTATTTTTATGATATGGGAACCGGAAAAAATGACAAAATCCCCAAAAGTTGAATTGTTCGCAGACGAATTGGTAGATGGACAAGGAACCTTTCTAATAGACACTGGTGCTGAATTAAGCATAATTCACAAGAAAAAAATAAAAGATTCGGTTAAAGTTAATGAAAGACCCAAATTTATTTTGAGTGGAATAGGAGGGAAATCAGTCATTACATTAGGGGATGTATTTTTAACTATAAAAGATAATTTATATTCTTTCCAAGTCCCGGTAAGCTTCCGTTGCCAGGAGATGGAATTCTTAGAATGCCATTTCTTGAAGATACATCGATACACCTAAAAGAAAAAGAAATAGAACATTCATTAGGTACTTTCCCTTTTGCACCGGAAAATTTAAATGTAGAAATTTGTATTTAAGCAAGGGCAAAACAATTGGTTAAAGTAAAAGAAAATTATATTACTTTATTTTACATAAATACAACCACCCGAGATGTTTTTTTTACCTTACCCCCTTTGACCCTAGAGGAATTTTATTTTCCAAATATATTATCAGAAAAGGGTAGAAAGAAACAGATTTTAAAAATGTACACCTCCGAGGAGGATCGATTCACTCGGTCAATAGATGCCCTATATTTGTCCGAAATGAATAAAGAGGAAAAAGGGTCTTTGCTTCCTATAATGAGCAAATATTCTCACCAATTTTATTTAAAAGGTTATAAATTAGGATCAACTAGCGTTCTGAAACACCGTGTGAATTTTACCGATGAAGTACCAGTTACAAAAAAGGGATTCCGGTATCCACCGATACATAAAGAGGTTATAAGCAAAGAAACTGGCGAGTTGCTTGGACATAAAACAATTTTACCTTCAGATTCGCCTTACAATTCACCCGCTTGGATGGTACTGAAAAAACCCGACCCACAAGGAAATAAAAGATGGCGTATGGTCATTGATTATAGGAGTTTAAATGAAAAAACTGTCGGGGATGCATATCCACTTCCAAATATAACGGATATTTTGGTTCAGCTGGGGGGTGCAAAATATTTTATAGTTTTGGACCTCGCAGCTGGTTTTCACCAGATAGAAGTTGAGCCGAGTGACCGGCATAAGAAGGCATTTTTCATCCCTTTTGGCCACTATGAATTTAATAGAATGCCCTTTGGAATGAAAAATGCACCTGCGACCTTTCAAAGATTAATGGACAGAGTTCTGTCGGGATTGCAGGGTATCGAGTTGTTTACGTATATGGATAATATCGTTATATATGCGAAATCTTTGAAAGAACGTAGCGAAAAACTTGAAAAATTGTTAGGACGTCTAAAAACGGCAAATCTTCTCTTGAAGCCTGAAAAATGCAAATTTTTGCGTAAAGAAATAGGTTATTTGGGACAGTTTATTACTCAGGAAGGAGTAAAACTTGATCCAAAAAAATTGACAGCTATTATGCATTTTCCTTAGCCGAAATGGCGTAAGAATGTTAAACAATTTTTAGGACTTCGGGATATTATAGGCGTTTTGTGCCTGCATTCGCCCTGATAGCAAAACCTCTTAATAATTTATTAAAGAAAGATGTTACCTTTAAATGGACGCAAGAAGCGCAAGTAGCTTTCGATGAATTGAAACGTATTCTTTGCACCGAACCATTATTGCAGTATCCGAAATTTAGAAAACCGTTTATAGTAACAGTGGATGCATCCGATTTCGCCATGGGGGCTGTTCTAAGCCAAGGCCCAATAGGTAAAGATTTGCCAATTGCGTATGCTTCTCGCGCGTTGCAATGGGCTCAGTTAAGATATAATGTCACTGAAAAAGACTTACTTGCTGTAATTTTTGCTGTTGTACAATTTCGACCCTATATTTATGACTTGTTATGAGAAGAGTGGTATTAATTCCACAGGAGATTTTGACATTAGTGAGAATGTCAGTAAGGTTGGAAAGGATCTTGGGAAAGCGGGCTACCAAGGTACTTCAAAAAGGAAGTCACCAAAAATTTTTCCTGTGGGTAAGGATAGTACCAGCTTTGGGGACTTGTCAGGCCAAGGGAAATTCAAGAGGACAAGGGCCGATGGCGTAAGTAATTCGCCACAAAATGGGTCTGGGACTATTGGCGGAAAGGCTTACAGCAGGTCTGAAAATGTTGAGGAGTCAACATGTGCAATGACCTATGACGTAGGCAGGCCGCCAATTTGTGAGTCTGGGACTCAATCGGGGAAGGTCTTGGTTAGATCACTTGGCAAAAGGGACCCTGAGACGTGCGCACGCTGGTCAATGAAGGTACAGGCTACCCCAGATCAAAATAGTTATGACAATGATGATGATCAATTAGTTGATGAGTATTTGCGAGAGGCCATGGTTGGCGAATATAATATTATCAACGAAATTAAGGGGAATGAGGGAGAGGAACCTGATGTCGCTGTTTTAATATCCATCCAAAGGGAGGGTGCTGTGACAGGCAGGAATCTTCTCACCCCCTTATTTAAAATTTGTAAAGATAAGTTGTGGATGAGTGATGATCATCTGGTGAACTTCATGAGTTGTGATCATGTCCTCATTACCCCGGTGGGTCGTGAATTAATGGATAATTCCATTATTAAATTGTCTGATCTAAAAAATGAGAAGGTTAGAGTGGGACATGTTGTTTCATTGAAATACAATAAAAATTTTGTCTTTAACTTATATGTTCAAAAAAAATTTGATGACAAAATATATACAGTTGATATTGAGTCAGCAATATGAACATTAAAAGATGCAATAATTGAGCATGAATTGAAAATGTGTAGTATTTCGCGAAAAGGTAATGGTTTTGACAGGTTGCCTTGGGATACAGTGGAGTTAATTTTTAGAACTTATTCTGGAAAGGGGGATTATTCTATTACAGAGTGTACTGTTGAAGTCACGATCCCACCTGAAAATCAAAGATTTCAAATTATTGAAGAATGTCATGACTCTGCAGTAGGAGGTCATAAAGGTGTATTTAAAACATTAGAACAGGTTAGAGAAAGATTTTATTGGAAATGTGTGAAAGAGGATGTTCAAAATTACGTAAAAACGTGCGATTTTTGTCAGAGGAAAAATTTAGTACGAGTAAAAACTAAATTGCCAATGTGTATAACAGATATACCCATGAGAGTTTTTGAAAAGTTGCAAATTGATTTGGTAGGCCCTTTGCCTAAATCGGATATTGGCAATGAATATATGATAACTTAGCACGATTGCCTTTATAAATACTCAGGCGCCACCCCTTTATCTAAAATTGACGCTCCTACAACAGCAGCTTTATTTGCCGAACATTTTATTTGCCGATTCGGGTGTCCCGGATCTATTAAAACCGATCAGGGTCCTCAATTTATGAGTGAGATAATGGCAGGATTCGCGGAATTATTTAAGATAAAACAGTATAAATCGTCAACTTACCATCCCCAATCCTTGGGAGCATTAGAGAGAAGTCACCATACTTTTGTAGAGTATCTTCGCCATTATTGTAAGGAATCAAATTGGGACCTGTGGTTGCCTTATGCGACGTTTACCTTTATAACCTCGGTCCATCAATCCACAGGTATTACTCTTCATGAGTCCATTTCCGGTTAGAAGCTGGAAAAAGAAGATGTAAAAAGTATTACGATCAAAAAATCAATGAAATGAATTTTAAGAAAGGTCAGTACATCTATTTACTAATCGAAAAAAGAGTAAATAAATTAGGGGATCATTATGAAGGGCCTTATAAAATTACCCGTCTGATAGGCGACTTTAATATCGAAATTTTAAAAGGCGACGGGACCACATCTATCGTTCAGATGAATCGCATAAAACATGCGTTTTTGCGATATGAACCCTGAAACATATTGAAAAAAATGGTATACAAATTCCTGGAAGTGTTTGCGCATGTGTGAATATATATATATATATATATATATATATATATACATATATAATTTTCAAGGGTTTATGTAAACATTTTTTTTTACAAAATATAAAATTATCAAAAGTACCGAATGAGCTGGAAGGAAAATTAAGATAAAATAGGATATAATTTTTTTTCAGGTTACAGTAGAATGGGATGCAAATACATTCTTATAGAATTATGATCAAGAAGGAAAAATAAAAGGAATGTGAAATCTAAAGAAAATCAGAAGAAAAAAATTATTGTAAAATAAATTAAGAATATGCAAATATAGATATTTAATAAAAGAGATTTAGGTATAAATTTTACATATTTGAAAGGAAAATAAGAATCCTTATTGCTGCGAGTAAATATTCATAAAGAAGGAAAAAAAAAAAAGCAAATCAAATCTTTAATCTCTCCGAAGGAGAGATTTTAAGAGAGAAAGGATAATAAAATATGAAATAAAGCCTTACTATATAAATTAAAGGCCTATATAACATTTTTAGAGAATTTTGTTTAAAATTATTTCAAAATAAATGGAAAAATACTTGAATGAATCAAAATAAAATTGAAATTAGCTTAACATTTAAATATGATATGAATGTATTTGTTCGAAATTGAAATAAAAGCTATAAATTAAGGGAATTCGAAATTTGCTGGTTTATAAGAAGAAAATTTTGAAAATTTGAAAAGAAGAGGAAAGATGGTGTATTAAATCTAGAATAAAAAAATTTGAAAAATATCAATATGAAAATATCAAGTATGATATCAATTTTGTATGAGAAATCGTTTTTTTTTTTTTATAAAATAATTTGGTAAGAAATGAATTTTTAAATTCTTGCAGAAATAATTTCCAAAATTTTATATTTTAAATTAAAGGAAGAAAACTGTGAAGTCAGAAAGAGACTTAAAAAATTAGGAATTCATACAAGAGAGGGTGCACGATTTTCTAAGAAAAGTCGATTTTACGACTTTAAAATTTGGGGAGAAATTGAGTAGGCTAGTGGTAATGGAGAATCGGCCTTTTGAAAGTCAAGTGCATATACTGTATAAATGGTTGTACGGTGGAGAGACGGAAGGAGGCGGAGAAAGAAACATAGAGAAAGATACGAAAAGGGAGATAGAATGACTAAGCGCTAAGGAAAGACAGAGAGCGCGTAATAACGAACTGGTTAGATATAGAGATAGAACGATTAAGAGTTGGGGAGAAAGAGAGAGCGAGTACCGGCGAGGCAAATCCTCTCCTGTACCACGTGCTCTTGTTTTGGTTCTGCCAAGACAAAGACTTAAAATTACAATGACGTAAAATAGTTAGTACATTAAAATATAAGTAAAAGATTTTTATAATAACAACTAATATAATTTTAAAATAATTTATTGATTTTTTCTTTAAATTATTAATACTTTATTCAGCTAGAAATAAATAAAAGGGGGCGGGATATTGAGGGTTCGAATTTTTTCGAGACTTTCGTGCCCGACCGTATAGTGGATCCGATAGAAGCCGGTTAACATTATAAACATAGTAGTGGCAAACAGTGGTTGTGCTGGACCGAAGCTAGGCAAATTTAAAAAAAAATGAAAACTTAGGCAAAGCAAGGAAAATGTCACAGTCAACAATGGATAAAAATTATAAAATGGAACCCAACGTTGGGATAAAGGATAGAGGGATTAATTTCATGGATTTGGCAATTAATGTAAGCTAAAAACCGATAAAATCAAATTTTAAAGACGTAATTAACTAATATTAAAATATCATACACTAAGGGCCGGTTCACTAAAAAAAGTGAATCTTGGTGTACTTTCTGTTCGTGATATATTCATGTGATATTCGTCTTATCTGTGCTAAAATGACAGAAAAAAAAGTGAAATCGCCGAATTTTCTTCCTGCGGAAAAAGAATCGCTATTGAAAATAGTTACAAAATATAAAGGAATTATTGAAAATAAACAAACAGATTCAGTAAATACGAAAGTGAAAAATAATTGCTGGGGAAAAATAGCAATTGAGTTTAATTGCACTGAAGGAAGAGTGCATCGTGATGCCAAAAGCTTAAAAAGTTTATGGGAAAATTTGAAGCGGACTACGAGAAAGCATTTTGCGGAAGTAAAGAAGCAAGTGCATCTTACAGGTAAAATGCAATTAATGTAATTTTTGTAAATGTTATTCAATTAGATTAAAATATATGTATATGTTTATATATGTGTTTATGTTTTTATTTTAAGAATAGGAGGTGGCCAAGTGGTTATTTCTGCAAGTGGGAAAAATTCCTTACTATTTGAGCATGCGAAGCCACTCACAGAAGCATCGGTGACGGGTTTACTGAACCCGTTCGATAATGACTACGTACCAGGTTTGTGAATACAAATTATTTTATATGTATTATCTAAATGAAATTTTCTGATTATTTGTACAAACTACTTTATTTATTGCAGCCGTCGACGATGCTGCATACGCCAAATTAATGCAGAATCAGAAGGCTGCCGAGACTTTGAAAGAAAATGGAGAGGATGAAGTGATGCAGTTGGAAACATGGCAGGTACCTAAATAAATTTATCCCTTTTTCTTTAGACCGAATCCATCTCAAATGAGGTAAGGCCCTAAACTTGTAATCACAATTTCAATTTTGAGAGCACGAAAAAAATATATTTTCTCGAAAACCCCACCTTTTTTATTTATCCAAATATTTTTGAAAAGTTTCTGCTAATACCAGAAAGCATCTTATCAGTATCATGTAGGCTAAACCATTTTCGTGTCCGGAAAAATTGCTTTCCCCCTAAAAATATAATTTTTGAATTTTTCTCGTAAACTATTAAAAATATCAAAAAAGAACAAAAGACATTTTTCATAAAACGTTTTTAGACGAGTTAAATTTTAGCTTTAAATTTGTTCGTATCTTGCATTCTTTCCGAATAAAAGTATAATAGAAAATTCGATTGTAAGAAAAAAAAAACAATTTTCCTGGGTACAAAATTTATTTAGCAAGCATCAAACTTACAAGAAAAGAATTTAAAAATGTTTTTTTTTGTTGAGAAAAACGATTTTTAAAATGTTCAGAAAACCCGCTGCCATGTTAATTTCGATAAAACTTCCATTTTGTTGCTGTGAAACATTAGGAAAAGTTACAAAACTTTGGTTACAAATTAATTTTTTTCATTCCTTTTTTGTTGCTGTTTCCGTTTTTTGACTCCAATTTGAAATGCTACAGTTATCTATTTCATGTCAATTTTCAGAATGTGGAGATTGTACCGCTTGAGCCACCATCACCTGCGCACAATGAGGAAATTAATTTCCGTCTAACCGAAGGCGAAGCGGACACAAGTACAAAGGATTATGTTCATGTGGAAAAAGCTTCGAGTCAGAAGGACATACGTTCAATTTGAAATAAGGGAAAAGCCGCCAAGAATAGGCAAAATCGTATGAAAAATTCAGAACGGTCCCAAACTTTCGTAGACCTTGCCACTTCTAAAAAGGAATTGATGGACCTTATGAAGATCAAACTCGTAGAGAAGACGGAACTCGAAATGCAAGTTTCGCGTGTCAACTGGAAAAAGAAAAGGTTCAACTGCAGTTGCTAAGACAACAAACAGAAGAATGCTCAAATATTCTGTTTTATTGCCAATATTTATTTCCTGTTATAAATGCAGAGACGTAAATTTCATGAGAAATTTTTTTTTATTTCCATGAAATTTACGCACTCGCTAAAGCAAATTTCATGGAAATTAGGAAATTCTCATGAAATGTACGTCTAGTCGTAGCAATAAGGTATCTAAATGTTCTGTTTTATTGCCAATATGTATTTCCTGTTGTAAAAGTAAACACGTAAATTTCATGAGAAATTTGTTCGATTTCCTTGAAATTTACGCACTCGCTAAAGTAAATTTCATGGAAATTGAGAAATTCTCATGAAATGTACGTCTAGTCGTAGCAATAAGGTATCTAAATGTTCTGTTCTATTGCCAATATGTATTTCCTGTTGTAAAAGTAGATACGTAAATTTCATGAGAAATTTTTTTGATTTCCTTGAAATGTACGCACTCGTTAATGTAAATTTCATGGAAATTAAAAAATTCTCATGAAATTTAAGTCTAGTCGTAGCAATAACGTATCTAAATATTCTGTTTTATTGCCAATATTTATTTCCTGTTATAAAGTAAAGACGTAAATTTCATGAGAAATTTTTTGGATTTCCATGAAATTTACGCACACGCTAAAGCAAATTTCATGGAAATTAAAAAATTCTCATGAAATTTAAGTCTAGTCGTAGCAAGAACATATCTAAATATACTGTTTTATTGCCAATATGTATTTCCTGTTATAAAAGTAGAGAAGTAAATTTCCTGAGAAATTTTTTTGATTTCCATGAAATTTACGCACTTGCTAAAGCAAATTTCATGGAAATTAAAAAGTTCTCATGAAATTTAAGTCTCCACTTTCATAACAGAAAATATATATTGCTAATATAATATAAAATGTAGAAACCTGAAAGTGCTTGCAAATCCAATTTTTCTTACGTACGTGGTTCGGGGATTTCCCCGATTATCTAGAACCAAGAAAGAAAAAAATGGTACTACCTATTTTAGAAAAGAAAGATTTTTTATTTTTAACAAGAAAAAATCTCATTTTTCTCGAACACGACGCAAAGTATGAATAGCAGTTTATAGTTCAAAATTGTTCAGCTTTCTGAACTCTTATCAAATTGTATAATTTCCAGATATATATCTTGTTTTATTTAATACAGTTTTCCCAAAAAAATATTAAAGAAATCGACTGAAATAGTATTTAGTTTTACGAACTATAACATTTTACTTTCAAAAAAGTTTGTTTTTAGTTCACTGACTATGTAAAGAATATGTTGCATGAGATTATTACTGGTCCTGAGCTTCAAAGTAGAGAAGAATTTGTTTTTATCTCTAAAATTGAAGGAATATCATTTTTACTGATTGAAAATCTTATTTTTCCAAAAACAAAGAAAAGTAGAAATAGCAATTTATAGTTCAAAATTGTTCCTCTTTTTAAAGTCTGTCATGTTTACCATTACCAGATGTGAATCTTGTGTATTTTAACAAAAATTCTATGAAGTTTATTTTTTTTTATTTTTTATTTAGTTGAGTACCAACATTTAAATTCGCTCCCCTACCTCAAGTCTTTAAAATTATATTCTCACCAGATAATATCATGTATATTTGAACAAATATTACTATAATATCGTTTTTTCTATATATACATTTTTTAATTTGTTCAAATACAGAAGATAAATATCTGGTGAGGGTATCGTTTTAAAGATTTCACGAAGGTGGAGTAACGTAAATATTGATATTCAACCAAAAAAAAAGTATTATAAAATAAACTCTTGAAGTTCGTAAAACCGAATGCTATTTTAGTCGATTTTTTTTATATTTTTGGAAAAATTTATTAAATAAAACAATATATATATCTGGAAAGGGTACCATTCGATAGAGTTCAGGAAGCTGGACAATTTTGAGCTGTAAAATGTTATTCATACTATGCGTCGTGTTTGAGAAAAATGAGATTTTTTATTGTTAAAAATAGAAAAAAAATTTTTTTCCAAATCGCGTTGTACGATTTTTTTCTTTCTTGGCTCAAAATAACCGAGAAATATATCAGAACCACGTACAAAAGTGTAACTGATTGTGCATGTACTTTCGGGTTTAAGGTTTCTACATTTTCTATTATATTGATTCTTATGAAATGTACGTCTAGTCGTAGCAATAATGAATATTAATTAGATTAAACCTACGTTGATCAAAAATGGTACATTTGTCGCAGTTGAGAAATACGTATAGTACTTCCCAGCAAAAAAGGTAGCTATGGAAAACAAGAAAATTTCTGCTGCAGCCTCGGTGGCGTAATTGGTTAACGCTCCACTCACGGATAGTGGTGTTCCTGGTTCAAATCCGGGCTGAGGCAGCATTTTTGTTGTTTCTTAAATTTTATTTGTCCGAAGTAATCGTTTTAACATCAAAATTTATGTCAATTAAAAATTTTTGTTCTCTTAAAACCTTTCAAACATCTTAAAACGTTTCTACTTTTTTTTCTAAATCTTCGGAATTCTACATTTTGTCGAATAATTGTTGAGACGTTTTCAGATTTTTTAATATTTTTGAATCTTTTCAAAAACTTGAAACCTTCTAGGTGAATATCTTTTAAAATGATTCGAATTTTTCTTTTTTTTAATTTGTATAATTAAAATAATTATTTACAATATTCATAATCCTTTACAACAATGTTATAAATCTCTTTATATGTTTCGAAATATTTTTAAATATGATCTTTGAATTAATTTTTTTTTAAATAAAAACCCGTTCTAAATTTTCCCGTGAATCTCAAGAACAATTTGTATTTTCTCACATCCTTTCAAAAATCTTTAAACGTTTCTAATTTTTTTTTTTAATCTTCCAAAATCTACATTTTGTCAAAAAATTGTTAAAAGGTTTTCCAATTTTTAAATATTTTTCAATCTGTTCAAAAACCTAAAACCTTCTAGGTAAATATCTTTTAAAAGGATTCAAATTCTTCTTATTTTTTGTTAATTTGCATAATTAAAATAATTACCTTAAAATCATCAGAATGCTTCACAACAATGTTAGAAATCTCGTTATATGTCTCGAAATGTTTTTAAATATTCTCTTTAAATTAATTTTTTAAAATAAAAAATCGTTCTAAATTTTCCCATGAATCTCAAGAACAATTTTTATTTTCTCAAGTACATTCAAAATTTTTAAAACGTTTCTAAAATTTTTTTTAAATCTTCAAAAATCTGCATTCTTTCCAAAAATTGTTGAAATGTTTAAAATTTTTTAAATATTCTTTAGTCTTTTCAAAAATTTAAAACCTTATCCCAGGTGAGAATTGACCTTCGGCCCACGGTCGGGTCAACCGTCGGACGGTCGTCTAACTTTGTGCGCCACTGGTCGAGCCAACCAGCTAAATGATAACGGGCAACAGCCTTTGACTTCTCAACGTCGGCCCGACATTTGGTCCCATATATGGGCCATCTATTAAGATGATGTCGGCCCAACCCTGTACAACAATGTGGGGTCGACTTGGATTTTTTAAGTTTCGTATTACACAGATGGGAATACACAAAATAGGTATTCAAAAAATAAATAATAATTGATTGCGAGTATTTTGACTGTAAATGTTAATGGTCCTGCTTAGAATGAATACGTATATTACATTTTCAAACATTATATTACAAAAAAAATTTCTAACGCTACGGGGTTTCGAACGTACATCTATACCTGAATCTATCGCCTAGCAGTCGGGAGTCTTGCCCATTACTCTATACCTACAGAGTTGAAAGTCAGTGAAAAAGCCATCCTCATAAGCCACAGGTCAAAGCAGTTAAAATTAACTTTTTTTTAACTCTTTTTTCTCATTAATTTTTTCATTATTGAGCAACATCATGTAGGTGTAAAATAAATTAACTGTTAACGGGAATATAAATTAAATAATTTTTAAATAGATAATTTAAGCCGATTACAATTTTGTGTGTGTTGTAGCCCCGGGCTGAAACCCTTGATTTTTTTCCAACATTTTTTCAACAAATTTATTTTTGTCAACATTTTTTCAACAAATTTATTTTTTTCAAAATTTTTGTTAATATTAGGCCATTTTGGTTTTTAAGTATTTCAGAGTATTTTAAAACGATTAGGAATTACATCAAATGTAAATTTTTCGGAACATTTACAATTTATTATAAAGATGAATCGTCGTTTTGAAATAATGAACCCTAGTATATCCGACGGCTGGCCCATATTTAGGTGGACGTTTGACCGACCGTCGGGCGCATCATGATGACTTGTACAAGTCAATGTTATGCCGATGGTTGGACCATCTCTTGCACAGAGTTGGGCCTATCGTAATTTCATGGTCTTTTTGAAACATCGAACCAGAGTTTATCCGACAGTCTGCTCATACTCGGGCCAAGGTTTGACCTACCGTCGGGTGCATCACGGTGACTTGTGACTAACCGACTGCTGTATCCAGAGTCAGACTGACCGAATTCTTGCGGTCGTACCGACCAATCTGCCACAGTTCATCCGATAAACGACCCAAAGTTGGGCCAGAATTGGGCGACAGTCGGCTTTTCGCTCGTTGCCTATGTCAGTTGCCAACGTCGGTAGGACCATAACAGTTTAAAAGCAACTTAGTCAGGCCAACTCTGGTTACCGTAGATCGGTTACCAAAGCAGGGCCGACTTGGGGCCGTTGGTGAAGTTCTGGCATCCGCAGCCCAATGACTTTAGATCAAATTGGATGTAAGAAACAGAAAAACCGCGGGCTGAGGTTTTTTGACGCAGTCAAGTGTCCCCCGAAGCAGATGGATTTTGTGTTTTGCTCGATTTGCACGCGTATTTTGCATTTCTCGATGCAAAAGGTAAGTAACAAATTTGTAGAGAATTTGATTCTCTACAATTTTCATCCAGGCGAAATTTTTGAAAAAAAAATATTTGTGCAGATTACGGTCGGTAACGCTTTCAACTCAGCGATGTGGGAGAACTCGCGCTGTTGGATACACTATATGGGTTACAGGCAAAGCCCGAAGTGGCGGCAAACCTAAGTTTGGCTAGAAAATGCTCGTATTGCGGATGCGTTTCAGGCAAAGTCCGAAATACTCTGTGATTTCGGTCTTTGCCTGGAATAAATGCAGGCAAACCTAGGTGTGCCAAATGTGCTTCAGGCAAAGTTGGAAGCAACTTCACCTTGCTTTAGTGTGGGCAACCTAAGATGTGCCAAATATGTTGTGGGCAATGTAAGAATGCAGAATTGGTTTGCCTGAATTCATGCCAGACAAAGCCCGAATTTACATAGTATTTCGAACTTTGCCTAAAACGCTTCCGCAATACGCGCATTGTCTACCTAAACTTAGGTTTGCCGCCACTTCGGGCTTTGCCGCTAACACATATAGTGTGCCCAACAGCGCGAGTTCTCCCACACCGATGCCTTGAGAGCGTTCCCGACCGTGATTTGCACGTCGCACGAAAAACTTGTTTATACAAAAGTTGTTGCAAATTGAGTCCTGCAACTTTGCTATATAAATGTGCCACTTATTTTTATTACAAATAGTCAAAAAGTGGAAAAAACTGCGCCAGTTTCTTAATTTTCCACACTTTTTGCTTCTTGTTATCGACAAATAATTTTTTTACAGAAATATCGTCTTTATGAAAATTGTAGAGAATCAAATTCTCTACAAATTTGTTTAACATCTTTTTCATCGAGAAATGCAAAATACACGCGCAAATCGACGAAAACACAAAATCCAAGATGGCGGACACTTCCGGTAATTATTTATTGGACAATTTTGTGATTTCTTCGTCTGTTTCGCGGAGGACACTTAATTGCGTTAAAAAATCTCAGCCCGCGGTTTTTTCGGTGACAAAAGTCTAAAATGATTGGGCTATCCGACCAAATTACCGCTAAACTAAAAATCTCAATAATATCCGAAATTAAATTTAGCGGAACTATATAATTGTCCAATTATTAAATTCTACCTTTCTTTTAATTCCTGAAATTTATTATTGACAAAAATTAATAATTATTATTTATTATCTCTTTAATAACTAATTGTTAATTGTATAATACGAAAATTATATAATTCGTTAAATTATAATTTCGGATATTTTTAAAATGGGGATTTGTATTCTTCGACAATTAAAAATCTTTTATCGTTATATTAAAGCCCTAAAATTTTATTATTCGTCACTTTGCATTTTCGAAAATTTTTTACGTTAATTTTTGTACTCAGCATCCAATTTTGAATTATTTTTTATTATTCATCATACTTTGTATACTCATTCTAATTCTAATATTTAATGAGAAAAATGAAAAGATGTGCAATTTATTGTCCAATGGTAAAATTGTCCTATCACTTATAGGTTTGTAATTAATAAAATGCTGAATTCATTATTATATTCTGACTTCTTCATTTTCTATTACGTCCTATATTATAGAATATTTTTTTCTTTTTCAGTTATAAGAGTAAATTATATGTACCTCAAATATTTTTAAATGGGAAAAAGTCCGTTTCAGTCCTTAATTATACATAAATAATTCATAGCAATGTAAAATATTTAAATACGCGCTCGACGTTTATTGCGCCGCCTTGCGGTATGTGGCCGAAACCATCCCTTTAAACGAAGCGGCAATGCGGAATTTAGCCAATAAGTACCGAATAAAGCCGAAGCCAAAAAAGTGAAGGTAGCGCCGCCCTTGTGGCCCAACCAGACCCTTGCAGCATCTAGGTGAAATATCTTTGCTAGAACCACGAAGGAATAGTTAGGAGTGGTATACCTGTAAGTGGGGAGTGGGACGAACAACGTCCAAGAATTCCTTAATGCTTGCCACGGCTGAAAACTTGGTCTCTGCATCGCGCACATGCGCACTGGCGGTTGCCATGTCAACGATGTCAACACGCGTTGAAAGTTTTGAACTTGTTTTTTTAATATTTCTGTGTTGCCGGTGTAGAAAAAGAAAATTGTGAATTTGAATGTTTCAATAACATTTAAAGAGTAAATATTTAAAGTTTAAGGAGTGCATGAAGCTTGCAGGGTAAGTATGTGTTAGTACTAGTTGAATATACCAGTGTAGATGTTTCTAAACATTGCAGAATATAATGCCAACCTAACCTAAAAACGAATATTTTTATATTAGTATAAAGTCTTTAAACATAAAATATAGAATCCCTTACTTACGTAATCCACAAATCATTATAATAATGTTATTGTAGTACTTACACTTTCTAGATCCTTTTCGTATTTTGGATGCCATTTTCCTTCTCGTTTTTAATTCAGGAACGTGATATACACCCCACAGAATAGGGGGAGGGGGTATAACAACAACAACACGTGACTGCGAAAACAGCTCTGCACATGTGTACGATACTGAGACCAAATTTTCATTCGTGGCAAACATTAACGAATTCTTGGACGTCGCTCGGCCCACCTCTGCTCACCAAACACATAGGGTGATACCACTCCTTACTATTCCTTCGTGGCTAGAACAGATGATCTGGAAATGTATTGATGCGCGGAGCAAGGGAGGCTTGCTCAGTGAAACGTGAAAAATAAGTAGGAGGACCGCATTCTCCGCGCTTTAATTGTATTAGGTTACATCATCCCTCGCAATTCAACGAAAAGTGTTCATTCGGCTCTGCCTGTTAACATTTGGATTCCTTTGAGATATGCTGAAGGACAAGGCAAGCAATGCCTGACACCGTGCTCAACTGGGAAGTTGAGTGTATTTTAGAGTGATCTTCCATACTACATTTGAATCTCCTGAGTAGCCTTAAGCATGTCACAAAATTACTGCACGTCCGTAAACACAGTAAAAAAAAATTCCATAAAATCAGGATAGAAATGCACGCTGAAGTACTATAAGATAACCTTTAAATATGGTAGTGAATACTACTGTAAATATTATTTAACATTCTTTGATATTAGGTTAGTATTTTTCAAGTATTCAATGTGCAATTACCAATTTTGTTTTGAACATGATTTTTCGAAATCACATTTCTTAAATTCAGGTAAAAGTGCATACGTAACGTGACCTTTAAGAAAATTCGAGACTTCGACAACAAGAGGTCAATTTTATTACCCCTACGGATGGGGGCTGATGACCAAACAGGGTGCTCACTCAGTAATTATTTAGCTATCATTCTGTACGCCACTATTACGCGTAGCACTATTTATACACATTTTCAATTTTTGTAGTTATTGAATAAATATTATTATTATCATACGTTAGGGCAGGACGTACACTGAGTTTCAGGAGATGTCATGAAAGTCTTCTGGTTTGAGAAAATAATCCCCCATGTACTGGTTTCTGAGGCACACCAGTGCATCACATGCACAAAGTATGTGATTAGCTGTCTCCTCATGAAAACGACACTGTCGACAACAAGGCTTGTCTCCAATCCTCATGTTGGTCAAGTGTTTTCTCAGTAGGCAGTGTTCAGTAAGCATCCCTACGACGACATTCATCTGCCTTCTTTCGAAGTTCACGAGTTCATTAGTCCTCTCAGTACATGTGCCCGATATGACATTCTTAGAATACACCATTTCTTTATTCCCTTACAATTACCTCGCATGCTCCTCCGACAGTCATTTACCAATGGCTCCTCTCGTCGATGCGTATGAGATACCGCAGTAGGGTTCCCGGCCAATCAAGGTTTGTGAGTATCCCGTCTTATTCAGTGCACCTGCTTTTCCATTGCCCTCAATATCTTCATGGCTGAGATCCAGATTAGATTTCCCTAGTTTTTACCGGCATCCTTAAGAAGATCTTAAAGGTAACTCCAGACTACCCTGGTGGAAGTTTCGGAATCATTTAGAATTAAAATGATTCCTCCTGAGTCCGTCTGATTCTGAGTAATTGAATTCGTTTAATTCCGTGTGAATGCGAAATCTGTTTCCAAATCATTCCGAATCCAGTCCGTTTGAGTCCGCGAAGAATTTTATAAATGCAATCCGAAATAATCCGTTTTATTCCAAAATTCATACCGAATCAGGGTGACTAACTTTTCAGGGGCATATGTGTAATTTCATTCTGATTCAATTCGCGTGAATCAGAAGATCTGAGGGAAGTTTATTCCGATTGAATCCACATGATACTAAGATGGAAACGACACTATCCTAGCGAGCATAAATGAAATTCCCTGTACATAAATTACCGGCACGTTAACGGTACGTAAGCGGCACGTAAGCGGCACGTAAGCCCCGTGACTGCAACAGCACGAATGGTTGCACGTGATTGGGCAGCGCTATGTGTATGCGCACGGACGGCTCGTGCGTGAGGCGTTTTCAGCGCACTGCAGCGGCACTTTATGTGCTAACACCTTCACCGTTTAAGACACCCCACCCAAGTGCCATTCATCTTTCGGCACGGTCGTTACGCCTCTGCTTGGGGAGTTTCCATAAAGGATGTCACCATTTTTTGGCGAAATTCTGCCACCCCCCATTGCTACATTGTGTCACAAAACTGTGACCCCCCCCCCTTGTGTCACGTCACGGTGGGGGTTTCTCTAAATATACCTGGAAAGTAAATAATCGTCTACGAGAATTGAAAAAGCTTTATTTATCACATTAATTTTACCAGATTAATTTAAGCCAAAATCCAAATATGATCACTTGATAAAAAATCACAATATCAAATATTATATCAAGAAACATTAATTTTCGTTGAAAATTTTTTTATTTTCTTGCCGAATTTTTTAAATATATTTTAAATGATTAACGACAGGGATCGTCGTGTCGCTGCTTTTTGTGTTAAGGACTTCTTGATTCACATCAATCTCTGACCAATCAAGATCGTCTTCATCCATCCACTTGAGTTAATTTTTTTCAAATCAGCGATGAGTTCTCGCTGCCTTCGTGCTGCGATGCGAATGGGGCGTACTTTTCTTTGAGATGTTCTTAATTCATTATAAACTACTTTATGCTTATCTAACATCACCATTGAAGTAAAATAAATATTGCACTTATTGCAAACCCTACGACTAAATTCGTCTTGAATCGATGAGCAGAACAAATCGTATGACAGAACCTGCAATTTTTTGCTTTCTCTTTGCAATAAAAAGAAACGAAAAAGACATGTTTGTTGCTTTTCGGTGGCAATTAGAAACAAAATCGGCAATTTTCAAGCCTTCTTCAGTCTGTTGAATTGGAATTGGTGGATGTACAAAACCATTGTCGATGATATTGAATAAAGAACTTCGTCGTTTTGTACAGCTAAGTTGATCGTCACATTTTACGATTTGGGTCAAATATTGGCTTGTTCGAACGTGTTTTGCCCTCCAAGTATGATTTTTTCAACTACACTACTATCATCTACCTGCAAAGCTTCGAGTACAATATACTGCGCCACAGTTGGATACCCATCGATGTTCACACTATTCCACACTTCCACAGTACTCGAAATTCTTTGTTTCAAGTTCACTGTCGATTGTCTTACCATTCGAATCAAGATGACTTCCATAGTTGTCATGGGGAAGAATCAGCCCAGATAATTCTTTGCTTAGCGGCACCATTCTTCTCTCTACTTGATTAAAGGCACTTCTGCCAGGAGCGTTAGTTGCAACGTAGAATGAATCCGAGTTGTAATGCAAGAAATGGTCAATAGCAACGTTAATGACTTTTTGATACCGTAGATTCTCATCTGGGCCTCCATCCACGTCAATAATTGCTACAGGTTTGACTTCATTTTTGAATTTTGTAATTTCTGCAAACTCCTAAAGTTTCTAACTATGAGAAATTTATAAAGGCGTTTCTCGCAATGTAAACTTTGTATTCAATTCTTAAATTCTCGTATGTTTTTCTTAATTGTCATTCTAGGCTTGGACGTAGCATTAATTTTTCCAATAATTGTTTTACGTCTGTTATGAGCGCGTCAATGTCCTGACCTTTCTTTTGGTTATAAAATTTTATTTTAGTTTTAATTATTTCAGAATATCTCTCATTCAAACATGCGTCTTTAAAATCATCGATAAACTGATACAAATGTTGACAATTGTCTCTATTAACTTGAAACCAACTCAACGCTTCATCCTCAAAAGTCGCATGTAGATTTTCTGAAATTTCGTTGATTTTGTAACCCCTTTTAAATCTCAATGAGTTATTTGAAAAAAAGTAGGGCTATTTTCCGTATTAATTTTACACTTGATTGCCCTGGCACTGATCTCGGAAACGAGTATTCGTCCCCTTGACAGCTACGTCCACTGTTTGTAATTTGAAACCTTGCTTTTGCTAAGACGTGTCTTTGCTCACTATAATCTAATTTTGTATCTTCAAAATGAACCGTATTGTTTCGTTTTCTATTACTCTTATTCTTATTTCCCAATGAAAGATTTCTTGTGGTTGCATTTAAAATGCTATCAATTTTGTTGTTTAAATTAGCAACTTTCTCTGAAAGTTCCTTAATTTTATCTTTATCGCTTTTATTTTCTTTGCAATTGACTAATTCTTGTGCACCGTTCCAACATTCAGCGTCGCTTTCTAAAAATGAATCAATTTCGAATGTTGTATTATCGATATTCTCGTTCTTTTCCCTGAATTTCTATATCTTTTCGTAATTTATCACGGCCTGCTTAAGCTTTCTCTGCTCTTTCTCTTTCTAAGAGTTTCTTCTATTTTTAAACAACTTGATTCTAATCGCTTTTTGTTTCTTTCTAACCTTTTGAGTTCTTTTCTCTTTACCTCAATTTCTTTATCGACCTCACTCATTTCTGATTCCTGATTTTCTAAAGTAGTACTATGCTCATTTTATATTCGCCAATCATCTAATGTATTCCCTGTGTTGGATGACAGTATTCCAATCGTTTGTATGTGTGAGGTACGGTCTTGTCTGTGTATGTCCGGTGTGCTTGAAGTCGTACCTTCTGTATGCGGTTGTGTTTGTATTGTTGTTCTAGGGATCGCACCTGTCGCTTTCTTTAGCTGCACCGCCCCCCCCCCCCAATATAATTCTCTCCTAACTGTTACCAATTCGAAATTTCTATCCTTTTTTAATTGTAATTTCCTGAATTTCTCTGTTCTCCCTACTCTCTCTTTCCTTTTTTTTTTGGATTTGCAATTTTCGGAATATTTTTAATTTTTCCGGATCGCAAATGCTTTAATTAAATTTTCTCTTCCTATTTAAATCTTTTTCCTTTTCGCCGACTAGCTCTTAGGTTCCTACATGAGTGATTAAAACCCGGCACGTTCACTCAGATGAGCGTCTCGGGGTTTCTACTGTGGGGTTGCGCGTGGCTTGACTACGCAGTGGATTCATCCACTGATGGAGGGACAGCTTGGGGGTATTTGAGTCACGTAACTCTACTTGAGATTTCGCGCGCCAATTTCTATGACTGACGCCGCTTGGCTTTTCCCATTTTTCACAATTTTGACTATCTCATTTTAGTTTTTTGCTGATAATGCAATTTAACTGACTCTTTATTATTAGTTTTTTGAACTCCTCACTTATGCAATCATGCTACAAGGAATAAACATAAGACACTTTTTTCAGGGTACTTTTATTTTGTATTAAAGGTGGCAGAGCTCACGAGCACGCGGAGTATACCAACTATTTTAAACGGCCAACGCCCTTCTGGAATTTCGTAACAAAGGAATTGTGAAATTTTTGTTGGGCGCCAAGTTTGTGAGGGGGTCTCGCAAATTGAAGGAAAGGTGGAGTATATGGAATATCGAGAACGGGTGAAGTCAGTGAGAAAATGCAGTGTACATTTAGATGAAAGTGGTGACAAAAGTCAAAAAGACTGCTTCCAGACAAAAATAGTATAATTTATTGTGTCAAGATAAACGAAACTAAAACCTATAACGTTCAAAAATATATACCAGTTTTCTCTTCACATTAAAATGGATCTAAAATATAAATACAAATAAATGGTAATAATAATAAATTGGTATAACAAGACATTAGAAGCTTTAAAAAATTAAAACTTATCTTACCATTGAAATTAGGTTAAAAAAGGTTCAAATTAAGTTAAACAACAAAAATAAGTAGGGATTGTTGTGGTTGCCCGTTCATATGCAAAAATTTTTTAAATGTAAATTCTTGAATGAAAAAGATTGTTGAGTCATAATTTTCAATATAGTTGTAAAGAATTAGCCTGTGATGCAAAATAGTAATGATTAAAAGTATTACATTTTTGGAGGATGTGTTAGACATTAAGTGAAATAAGGTACATAAAAGGAAAAATTATTTTCTCTGAAACTAAATTAAAAATAATGTCCAAAAAAGCAAATTTACGTGTTTGACCCATCATGTGGGAATGTTGTTAAAATTATTGATTAAAAACTGTTATTTTTGTGTAAGTATAATCGGAGCAACCAGATCACTCCATTGTGGTAATACCAATACTAACAACTCTGTATCAATCGGAGTGTGCAGTCTCAAAAATTCAGGAGCGTACATATTAAAAATTGAATAGGAATACAAATAAAATTAAAATAATAAATATTAATAAAATAAATTTGTTCGTATGAGAATTAAAAAAAAAATTGTAAAATATTATTAGATCATTAAGGAATTTACAATAGTAAAAAACGATATGATATTAAGGAAACAAGCATAATTGATCAATAATCATCATATAAGATTCGTTAAAAGTATTCAAATCCGAAATAAGATTCATGCTTTTTTATCCTTCTCTTTTAAATAAAAACCATTTCATAAAATCAGAGTTTATAATAATTAGGCTCCTCGTGTAGAATTTCAATATCATCCCATTTTATAAGATTAATATCACCTGAATGTTGATAAGTTACATGCTGACTAATAACTCTATGATACTTTTCTTCAAGTCTAATATTATCATTATGTTCTTTTATTCGTATTATAAGTGGACGACTGGTTTAGCCAACATAAGTCATACCACAGGTACAAGTGACTCTATAAATAACATCACAACAGTCCAAAATATTAAGTTTCTCTTTTCCTAATTTAATATATTTATCAAATTTATGATCAGTTCTAAAAACAGTTTTTATGTTATCATTATTAAGAAGTCTATTAATATTATTAGATATTGTTCCTAAAAATATAATAGATATAATTTCTTTTTTAACATTAATAACCTCATTATTATTATCTGCTTCTAAAATAAGTCTACCCCTAGATTCCAAATTCTCTTAACCTTTTTCTAATGTGTTTCTCAACAAAAATATTGGGATAACTATTATAAAATAAGTACTTTCTAACAATATTTTAATTATCTGCATGAAAAATAGAATTAGATAAAAGAATAGCCATGCCAACTAAATTTTTAACTACACCAATCTTATGTTTCACAGAATGATCTGATAGAAAATTCAGAAATCTACCTGAATAAGTTTTTTTACAGAACCAATTTGTGATGATACTATTTTTTGAATCTCTAATTAATTCAAGGTTCAAAAAACTTATAGAATTATTCTCTTTAGTTTCAAAAGTAAATTTCAGTCTAAAATGGTAAGAGTTGAAAATTGAAAGTATATAATGGAGCTTATCACTTGGTATAATTAAAAGCGAGTCGTCAACATAACGTGTGTAAGTTGAAATTTCAAAATTAATTTTGGAAAAGCATAAGATTCCAAATCTTTCATAACTGTTTCAGATAATATGGCAGAAATAGGAGATCCTATAGGGGTTCCAAAAGATTTTTTATATAATATATCATCAAATTTAAATACTGTAGACTCTAAAAGATGTGAAATACCTTTTTTGAATTCTTCTAATGTATCTTAGTATGACAACCAATGAAACACCATCTGTCATCAATATTTTTTAATACCAATTGAGAAGGAACATTCGTGAATAATGAAGTAACATCTAAAGATGCCATAATATAATTATCAGGAATTTTAACATTACTAATGCGTGCTTTAAAGGTTAATGAGTTTTTTACGTTATAATTGTAAGTAGGTAAAGAATCAGAAATTATTTTACTAAGTGTTTTTGCTAACGTATAAGTAGGAGTATTAACAAAAGAAACTACAGTTCTAAGTGGACAATCTGATTTATGTATCTTTGGCAGACCATACATTCTTGCTAAGTTGGAATTAGTTGTAATGAGATCTTTTATAACTATATTATGATTGAGATACTTCTTAATCTCCCATTTATTAATCATATTTAATGTTTTATTTTGCAATTTCTTTAAAGTTGTTATTGGGTCGGAGTCTAATTTGATATGTGTACTAGAATCGTTAAGTAAAGTCATTATTTTTTGTTTATCATCATCATTGTCCATCAAAACTGTGACATTTTCCTTGTCAGCCTTAGTTATCATGACATTTTTATTGTTATTTATAAAGCAATTGGTAAGTTTAATATTCTTAGCAATGATTCTATCTGAATCATTGATCTGTTTACATTTTTTTAGATAATTGGGAGCTAGAGAAAGAATCTTGTGTCGAAATTCCTCGTGTGATTTATCTGATAATTTATCAATATTAGATTCTAAGTCTTCAATTGTTTGAAGAATATCTTCTTGTTTATTTATAACAAATTTAGAGTTAAATTTTTTTCCTTAACGTAAAATGTCATTAAATTCCTCTGAAACTTCCATTTTAGACATATTAAAAATCCATGGATCTTTATAATCATAGTTATTATCTGATTCTAATCTATGTTTTTTTAATGTAATTGGATTATAATTATATCTTTTAGGTAAATCAATTAGTTTGTTATTGAGTATTTTTACTATGATGATTATTTTTATAATTCAAATTCCAATTTTCTTAAAATTCAACAATGTTGTTTAGAAAAAAGGCTGGAACCAAAAGCGTCCATCTAGTTCTGATTTTTTCCAAACATGAATTTAAAAATTTAATGTGATTGTGAATTTCTTTAATTTCTAATTGTCTTGAATGTCTTTTAACGTTGTTTGAAATATCAGTTAATTTATCCTAAAAAGATTAACTATACATATGGATCGAACTAAAATTAATCATGCAATTAGAAATATTCTTGCGATGTAACTTATTCGTTCTTCAGTCCATTAAGAAAGCCTTTTTTGCCCATGTTCTTCTTAATAGTTTATTAACATTAATCCAATCCTCCGTTGCACGCTCGAGGTCTGACATCCTTCTCCAAGGCTTTGAGAAACGAATTATATTCGTGATCGAATTCGCGGCTCCGATCGACTACAACATCACTGCCGAGGAGATGGAAAAGGAGGGAAGGTATCCAGACCCTAAAAGGGAGCTGCAACGACTGTAACCAAAATATTCGGTTAAAGTAATTGTCCTTGTGATCGGTGCTCTCGGAAGAGCGAAACTATCACTGGTTCGTAACCTCAAAGCCATACACATGTGCTAAAAGCATGCCAATGCACTTAAGATATGGATGCAGAAAACTGCAATTCTTGGATCGCTTCGTGTCCTCAAGACACACAAGGGTTTCACCGACCTGTCGTTGTGATTTCGTCGTGCCATAAGTGTGATTTACCGTGGTTCAACTAGGAGCCGGTGTCATTTTCATAGATGGCAGTTGCCCCCAGTGGGACTCTGCGGTGGTTGTTTAAACATATATATATAATTAAAAACTAAAGGTTAACAACCACTGCAGGGTCCCACTGGGAGCAACTGTCATGTAAAAAATGAAATCGGCTCCCAGTAGGACTCGAGGATCACAACGACAGGCCGGCGAAACTCTCGTGTGTATTGCGGACACGAAGCGACCCAAGGATGACAGCTTTCTGCATCCATCTCGCAAGTGCCGTGGCATATTTTTGGCACGCGGGAAAATTCAACTATTCGGATAAAAATGTATTCATTTTGTTGAAAATTAATCTTTTTGTTATATAATTAACCTTTTTGGTTTAAAATTAATCTTTTTGGGTACAAATTCAACTGTTTTGTAAAAAATCCATTTTTTTCGAAAATTATTCTTTTGTAATCGAAATTTCACTATTGCATTATTGGTTAAAAATTGACATTTTTTAGTTTAAAAATTGAACTATTTGGTTGGAAATTTATGTCTTTTGTTGAGTATTCGTCTTTTTAGTAGAAAATTAATCTTCTTGTCTAAAAATGGATCTTTTTAGTTAAAAAATTGAACTATTTGGTTGAAAATTTATGTAATTTATTGAAAATTCATCTTTTTAGTTGAAATTTAACCTTTTTGGTTAAAAATACAACGGTTTGGTTGAAAACTAATCTGTTCTAGTTGAGGAATTAATCGGTTTGTGAAAAATGCGTCTTTTTTATTGAAATCAGCTGTTTTTAATAAAAAATGTAAACCATTTTTGGTTGAAACTTCAACCATTACATTTTTCGTTGAAAATTCATATTTTTGGTTGAAAATTAATTTTTTCAAGTGGAAATTTAACTATTCCATTTTTGGTAAAAAATTCATCTTTTTGAGTTAAGACTTTAACTTTTTGGTTGAAAATTGATGTAATTTGTTGAAAATATATCTTTTTGGAAGAAAATTGATCTTCTTGGTCGAAAATTCAACTATTCGGTTAAAAATGTATTTATTTTGTTGAAAATTCAACTTTTTTGTTGAAAATTCAACTGTTTTGTAAACTATTATATTGTTTGTTGAGAATTCACATTTCTTTTGATAGTTCGACTACTTGGTTGAAAGTTGAGCTACTTTCTTAATTCATAAATGACAGTACGATTTATATTTATAATTAATGTTTCACTTTAATTTATTAATTACGTGTTTATATATACATAATACATTTTTGTTTATAAATTTTGTAAATCATGACTTAACATCATGGATATATAATATAAGTGATTTTTTTTTTGGTTACAGGATTCTGGATCCAAATTTGTGATTTACATGTTCAAAAATTAATTTTTTATAACAGAAATTTAACTATTTCGTTTTTGGTTAAGAATTTATTTTTTACTTTAATAGTTTTACTGATTGTTTTAAAATGTATGTAATTTGTAGAAAATTCATCTTTTTGATAAAAAATAATTATTCTTGGTTGAAAATTCAACTATTCGGTTAAAATTTTATTTATTTTGTTAAAAATTCGTCTTTTCAGTAAAAAAAAATCTATCTTCATGGTCGAAAATTCATCTATTTTGTTGAAAATTCAACTATTTAGTTTCAAATTCAAATGTTTTGTAGAAAATTCACTTTTTCATGTAGAAAAATTATGTTCCGTAATAAAAATTTAACTATTGCATTTTTAGTTAAAAATTGAACTATTTGGTTGAAAAATGTTGTATTTTGTTAACTATTCATCTTTTCAGTAGAAAATGTATCTCCTTGTTTAAAAATTGATATTTTTTAGTCTCAAAAATTCAATATTTGGTTGACAATTTATGTGATTTGTTGAAAATATATCTTTTTGGAAGAAAATTAACCTTCTTGGTTAAAAATTTAACTATTCGGTTAAAAATGTATTTATTTAGTTGGAATTTCGTCTTTTTTGGTATAAAATCAATCTTCTTTGTCGAAAATTCAACTATTTGGTTCAAATTTGATGTATTTTATTAAGTTTCGTATTTTTAGTAGAAAGTTAATCTTCTTGGTTGAAAATTCATATTTTTGGGTGATAAATTCAACTGTTTTGTAGAAAACTCGTCTTGTTGACTGGAAAATTCAACCATTTAGTAGAAAATTCTACTATTCGGTAGAATATTCAACTGTTTTGTTAAAAATTCGTTGTTTTTTTTTAAATTAATTTTTTGTAACAAAAATTTGACTATTGTGTTTTTGGCTAAGATTTTTTTTTTAATTTAAAAGTTTAACTAATTGTTTGAAAATTTATGTAATTTGTTGAAAATTCATCTTTTTGATAAAATATTAATCTTCTTGGTTCAAAATTCATCTATTTGGTTAAAAATTTGTTTATTTTGTTGAAAATTCTTCTTTTTAGTAAAAAAAATCGATCTTCTTGATCGAAAATTCATCTATTTGGTTGAAATTTCAATTATTTAGTTGAAAATTAAACTGTTTCGTAGAAAACTCGTCTTGTTAAATGTAAAATTCAACCATTTAGTTGAAAATTCAACTAAATAGTAAAAAATTCAAATGTTTTGTTAAAAATTAATTTTTTTCTCGTTGAAAATTAATTTTTTTGTAACAAAAATTTAAATATTGTATTTTTGGTTGGGAATTGATTTTTTTTAGTTTAAAAGTTTGATTGTTTGAAAATTTATATAATTGATTACAAATTCATCTTTTTGACATAACTTAATTATTCTTGGTTGAAAATTCAACTATTTGGTTAGAAATTTAATTATTTGGTTGAAAATTCATCTTTTTTAGTAAAAAAAATCTATCTTCTTAGTCGAAAATTTATATACTTGGTTGAATATTCAACTATTTGGTTGAAAATTCAACTATTTGGTAGAAAATGCAATTGTTTCGTCAAAAATTAGTGTTTTTTTGTTGTTGAAAATTAATTTTCTGTAACATAAATTTAACTATTGTATTTTCGGTTAAGGATTTAAATTTTACTTCAACAGTTTAACTAATTGTTTCAAAATTCATGTAATTTTATAGGCAATTCATCTTTTTAATAGAAAATAATTCTTCTTGGTTTAAAATTCAACTATTTGATTGAAATTTATTTATTTTGTTAAAAATTCGTCTATTTGGTTGATAATTCTACTGTTTCATTGAAAGTTGATGTATTGTGTTGAGTTTTCTTTTTGGTAGATAATAATTAATCTTCTTGGTTTAAAATTGATTTTTTTTAGATTGAAAATTCAAATATTTAGTTGAAAATTTATATAATTCGTCGAAAATATATTTTTTTTTGAAGGAAATTAATCTTCTTGGTTAAAAATTCAAATATTCGGTTACAA